>OY992528.1:17413075-17638206 GCA_963921215.1 Scoparia ambigualis | reverse complement strand
GGCGGGCAAGATTGTGACTTGAATTCGTCGCTGGCTGTCAATGGGTTAAAGACGAAGGTTAAGTGAAATACATAATTAAAATATATTACTTTAATAGATTTTTTTTAAACTATTACATCTTACATGCTATTCGTATACTTGGACACTACACTGGTATGCTCAATATTAAGGGAAGCTCGGACAGACTACATAAAAGTTTAAAATAAAATTTTATGAAAGACTGAAAATTGTTGAAAATATTTCCCACGAGCCGGATTTGAACCCGTACCCTTCGATCAAAATTTGCGTTAAAATTAAAATAATACATATTTAAAAGAAGGACTTCTTGACGGCAAAATAAAATTTGTAGTTTATTTATTTAGGTGAAACATCTGTTTTGTCGGTGGTGTTTTGTAGAATATTAACGTGTAATTTAATGATGAATATTATATAACGTTTACCACTTGACGCCTCACATTTTAATATTATTGTTAATATTTATCAAAACAAAAATTTCTTAAAATTTACGCTTTTCTCGTCAAGAAGTTCCTTTTAATAAATTCAATCGACAGTCATACAAGCTACCCTTAAACATCTAATGAAAAGTTAAGTACATAGTAGTAGTGCTCTTACATTTGTTAAGTAGGTATTCACAACATCCTGAATGCAATAAAAAACCGTTAAATTCATAAAAACAAAATATTTTCTTTTACCAATCATTGACTTGATCAATACAAATCTACAAAAATACCTTACTTACATCTAATCCTATCCTAAAACATTGTCATTTTGCATTGTACAAATAGTTTTTCTATGTTTATAATAATATTTTTAACAATTTTCCATTATTAATAATAGTAATCTATCTATAGCCTCTTAACTATAGGAACAATTTGGGCTTAAACGTTAAAATGTCTGTTCCATATCTTTCTATAATTGCTATCTAAGGAAAAAGGTACCTGCCGTTTCCTGACAAACTTCCTAAAGAGGACACGATTACACTTTAAATGAAAACTAATACAAATATTCCGCACTTGATTCAATGCAATATACAGTAGTACCTACAGATAACTTTTCAGAAAGACTTGAAACAGACTCTAGATTAAAAATAAACTTATACATTTCAATTGCTGATAATTTATCATACTTCTCGTTACATTCTAATAACGTAAACATTTAATTATCTTTCCACATGCATTAAAATGAAAGAGAAATAAGTAAGTAGATAAACATTTTTAAAAATTAATAAGTACTCTTACTAATCGAATTAAGTCAGTCATGGTTTAACATTGTTTTATTACCCAAATAAAGCAAAAAAAAAATTGTCATAATTGTACAGAATAGCTTCTTGAAATAAAACTACAAAGTACAACAATATTAATAGATTCATCCTCCCTTTCATTGAATGCGCATGTGAAAATCTGTTTTAATATAATATGTAAACAAAGTAAACCATTCACCTATGCAATATTTAAGGGTTCCGTTCACCTGAAAATTCTTTTTTTGAGAGTTTTACCGAAAAATCCTTTAACTTAACTACAGCGCCATCTACCGAGGCTAGATGTGAATAAACTAAACCAGTAATACACTCGAATGCACACAAAAAGTATCATCAAAATCGACCGAGCCGATTAGCTCATTTAGGCATTCAGTTACATTCACACATACAGAAGAATTATATACTAAACTTATTATAAAGAACCGTACCCGGTGAAGAATTTGAATTAACTATCGAAACGAAACACAAAAAAAGGAGACTGCCAATAGTAATGGTTTAAAATCTCATCGAAGGCAGTCTCTTTTTCAAATGTCATTATATTTTCTAAATTATTACAGCATCACAAATGTAAAAATATCTCAATACAATAAGTATAATGAAAATTAACTATCTCATATAGAGTATGTACAAAATGTATAAATATCAGGAAGATAAATGCGTCTTTGTAAATTAATTAACATACGTCGTCCTGATAAATTAATAAAATTCGAGCATTCTGATCTAAGATAACATAAATATCAAAATCGATAATGGGCATCTTTGTAATTAGTCCATAGTTTTTAAAAGTTTGGCTTAATTTGATATGATATTTGATCAAGTTTTCTTTAACAATATATTTTCATGTGGTATCTTTCAAAGTGGAAACGGAGTGGAGTCCAGGTGCAAAACATCTAGTGCAAAGTTAATACGGTAACATACTGATGCTGACATACATAGCATACGGTGACGGCACCCTCACCCTGCCGGCCCAGAAGGTCTCGTTACACAAGATCCCAATCAGGAAGGAGGGAAAACGTGTGGTAGACGATTCCATCTTTTGGAGGTGCGACAAAAAAATCAGGGGATATTTTGTCCTTGGGTAGGTCGGGACTTACAAGCAGCTTGACAAATGGCTCTCTCAATAAGCTGGCTGTCTCCGTGTTAGGTCATATCTTATCTTAACATGATGAAGATTAGACAAACGCAAGCGAGACATGGCACTCCCACTAAGCTGGCTTTTCTTATCTTAATATGATGAAGATTAGAGAAGGTCACATGCACCCGCAGGTCTCCACCACCATGTTCGGCAGCGTCTTCTGCGTCACCGTGTTGTTGGAGTCCACGTACAGCAGCCGCAGTGAGCTGAAGGTGGTCGGCGCGCAGCACGGGTTGAACTCAATTCGCTTCTCGTTCGACACCGTGTAGAAATATTTCTGTGGAAACGATTGGGACATTATTTAAACATACTTACATATTTACGACTGTTGTCCCCGAAGGGTTAGGCAGGACCAGGCAACGAGGACGGCGAAACCAGTCCACGTTTCACCATTGACAACTGCACATGTGCTCAGCGTGACAGGTGGTGAGCCTATCGCCGCTCTATGCTGTTGGATGTATGTGCAGTCTTTAGTCCGTTTACGACAGTCGCCTTTTACGACACCCAAGGGAAGAGGAGTGGTGGTATTGTTTTTAATGGGACGCTACGCGACACAGCTCTCATGAGAATAAAGTTCTTTAACCCTCATGCTCACCCGAATAATGTTGTGATAGTAACTGTTGTCTGGCATGGTCACTGCTGAGATGGGTGCGCATGTACCCTTGCAGAAGTATGCGTGGTAGCCCGCTGGACGGATGATCCAGTCGTCCCAGCCAAGATCCTGAAATTGAGTAGATGGTCATCAAATTAGTTCATCATCATTAGTGGAGCCCGTATAGTTCATTCCATGGTTTTGTAGCAGAATGTTGTTTTGTGCCATTCTACTAAGATATTATGTGCGTTACATGCCATAGTATGGCATACTATGGCATAATATGGCATGTAACGTTAACCGCTCTCACGGATGCCAATAACATTACTGATTACTTAGTACCTTATCGTTAATTTTAAAAAGGTACAAAGTAAAGGCCTTTATTGCAAAATGTCTCTAAAGACTTTTTAAGACAGATTAAGGCAACGTGTTTCGCGAATTGCCATTTTTTGGGGAATAATTTTTGAACGAACCGCGGATCCTATTGTTTAATGTTTAATTTTTTGGTTTTTTGTATAAATTCTTATCACAAAAATAAAAAAGCACAAAGTTTAATCGAATTTCGTTGATGGTCTTTTTTGAAAATTAGCCCCTCTACTCGTTGCCTGCTGTCATCTAGCTAAGCACATCTTGTATGGAATAGCTGGTCTAGTTATGCAGACACACGATTGAAGACGTTTGATTATAGCAGAATCGGGGCTCTGGTCAAACAGTGATCGCTAATGTTAATGAACGCGCGTGAGTGCGGGCATCACGTTTATGGTTGTCATCGATACATATCCCGTGACTGCGTCCGTCCTAACTAAAGTAAAAGTTCATATTTTTTTTCTTTGGAAGTGTTGCTAGTATTAAAATGTTTTGTACCCTTTTAATGTTTATCATATTTTTATATACCTCGTTGACGTATTGTTATCAGAACGTAGTGATTGTAAATGTTTTATTTGATGAAATAAAAAATGTATTTTGATGTTGGCAACTGATGATATCTGCTGGAAACTCGGACTTGCTTCCTTTATTTCTGTGATGTATTGTATACTTTACTTTTAATAATAATAATTATTATTTATTTATGCAAAAGACAGGAGTGTTGATTTCTGGTCAGATTGTGTTTGTTTAAATTATTGTACGATATGTCGTCTTACGTGAAGACTTACTATCATAATAAATTATACACTTTAGTACCTACGTTTGGTTGTATTTTATAGATATAATAAGACAGCGGGTCTGTTAGATTATTTATTAGAATCTTAGTGGCTATGTACACAGCAGGCTATGCAAAACTGTCAAAAATCTCCAATCAATTTTCAACTTCAGCTGTTAGGTATTCAGTTCAAACTCGATTGCAGACTTTGGTTGTTTTGGGGTAGTTTGACATACTGTTGCCCTTACCAAGCTTGGTTCAAAATGAAGTAATTGTTAGAGATTATGCCCAACTGATTTAAACTTGACTTGCTCACATGCATTGCCTTATATGTATATGTTTGTAACAATATACAGGTCGATTTTTATCAGTGTCGAAAAATTTGTTTCTCCACTAATGAAACACCGTATAGCAATTTAAACAAAATAAAATTGACCTGTTTAAAGACTATGGTTTGCTAAAGTTAATGCAAACATTGCAAATGGAAGTAAAACTCTTTACACTGATCTAATTGCTTTTATGTTACATATATTATTCAATTCTGACGTTTCGGATCCTTTGAAATGAATGAATGAATTGAAAAGTTCGTGCATTTTCTCCTGTGACGCAAATAGGTTCGAATAAAGTTTTATTTTCATTGTATACAACGTGTAATTGGAATAGTGCAAAAACTTCGTACCAATTTCTGATCTATGAATTAATAATTTTTCTTTGTGTCACTATTATCCTGTAGATCGCCCTACCAATCGCATGTTTTGTCCTTAAGCGCCCACTTGTCATTGTTCCATACCACAGCGTCGACTTTGTTTACATTAAACATAATATATGAGTAAGTTTTTAGTGTTGACTTAAGATTAAAGAGGACAAGGGATCCGTTCCGTACGGCCTACACATAAGGCTACACACAACATTTGAAACTTTTTTCTACAAAGGATTATGGTACCCAACTTTTTTTTGTTGTTGACTGGTGACTTTTGTCACCAAGGGCACTTCTCGATTATTGATTTTAGGACTTTTGTCACCGAGGGCGCTTTACAGGAAGAAGGATTATATCTCTACTTTGAATAAGAGGCATGTAAATATGAACTGCTTGGCGTGAAAATATGACTCGGCATGATGCAAAAATCTTTACTTTGGTAAAACTTAACATAGTTTAAATGTGAAGTTTCCTCTTTTGATTGTGCACAAATTCTTTACAGGTTTTGCGCTTTTCTTATTACACGTTGTAGGACCTCCTGCATAATGTTGACGATAAATGATCAAGCTAAAGTCTTAACGTAAGACGCTGAGATGAGTTCACGTTGTACGCAGTTTGTGATCTGTTGCTTTATCATAGTAAATGATGTGTTGTGTCGTTAGCCTGGCGTTTTATTCACCTTAACCTTAACCTTTCCAATATTCTTTGCCGTGCGGCAAATGGAAAATGCTTGGCACTATTATATGACATAGACCTACGACCAATAGGTTAGTCAGAGACCAGGGAATGAGGACCGCAGGAGCTGGCCACTGCCATAGTTTCACCAAATCGCAACTGCACATGTGCTCAGCGTGATAGGTGGTGAGTCCATCGCCGTTGCTCTATGCTGTTGGATGTATGTGCAGTCTGTAGTCCGTTAGTCGCCTTTTACGACACCCAAGGGAAGAGATGGGTTTTTAGTATTCTATTAATCAGCAGCTTTATTTTAAAACTGGTTTAACGGGACCTAACACGATTAATTTTGTAAGTAAGTACGTATCAACTTACTGCTTGACGTTCCGGCCACGATGCTGCGGCCGGTTCGCTTGTGACCACGACGGAGTTTTAATGCAATGCAACGCGATAGTTAAACGTTTCAGCTTTATTATCCACACAGCTCCGCTAATTATCGATATACTTAATTAAATTAATTATATTTTATTTTATACTTGATTGTAGCATTTTTCGCGGGCAAGATTGTGACTTGAATTCGTCGCTGGCTGTCAATGGGTTAAAGACGAAGGTTAAGTGAAATACATAATTAAAATATATTACTTTAATAGATTTTTTTTAACTATTACATCTTACATGCTATTCGTAATACTTGGACACTACACTGGTATGCTCAATATTAAGGGAAGCTCGGACAGACTACATAAAAGTTTAAAATAAAATTTTATGAAAGACTGAAAATTGTTGAAAATATTTCCACGAGCCGGATTTGAACCCGTACCCTTCGATCAAAATTTGCGTTAAAATTAAAATAATACATATTTAAAAGAAGGACTTCTTGACGGCAAAATAAAGTTTGTAGTTTATTTATTTAGGTGAAACATCTGTTTTGTCGGTGGTGTTTTGTAGAATATTAACGTGTAATTTAATGATGAATATTATATAACGTTTACCACTTGACGCCTCACATTTTAATATTATTGTTAATATTTATCAAAACAAAAATTTCTTAAAATTTACGCTTTTCTCGTCAAGAAGTTCCTTTTAATAAATTCAATCGACAGTCATACAAGCTACCCTTAAACATCTAATGAAAAGTTAAGTACATAGTAGTAGTGCTCTTACATTTGTTAAGTAGGTATTCACAACATCCTGAATGCAATAAAAAACCGTTAAATTCATAAAAACAAAAATATTTTCTTTTACCAATCATTGACTTGATCAATACAAATCTACAAAAATACCTTACTTACATCTAATCCTATCCTAAAACATTGTCATTTTGCATTGTACAAATAGTTTTTCTATGTTTATAATAATATTTTTAACAATTTTCCATTATTAATAATAGTAATCTATCTATAGCCTCTTAACTATAGGAACAATTTGGGCTTAAACGTTAAAATGTCTGTTCCATATCTTTCTATAATTGCTATCTAAGGAAAAAGGTACCTGCCGTTTCCTGACAAACTTCCTAAAGAGGACACGATTACACTTTAAATGAAAACTAATACAAATATTCCGCACTTGATTCAATGCAATATACAGTAGTACCTACAGATAACTTTTCAGAAAGACTTGAAACAGACTCTAAGATTAAAAATAAACTTATACATTTCAATTGCTGATAATTTATCATACTTCTCGTTACATTCTAATAACGTAAACATTTAATTATCTTTCCACATGCATTAAAATGAAAGAGAAATAAGTAAGTAGATAAACATTTTTAAAAATTAATAAGTACTCTTACTAATCGAATTAAGTCAGTCATGGTTTAACATTGTTTTATTACCCAAATAAAGCAAAAAAAAATTGTCATAATTGTACAGAATAGCTTCTTGAAATAAAACTACAAAGTACAACAATATTAATAGATTCATCCTCCCTTTCATTGAATGCGCATGTGAAAATCTGTTTTAATATAATATGTAAACAAAGTAACCATTCACCTATGCAATATTTAAGGGTTCCGTTCACCTGAAAATTCTTTTTTGAGAGTTTTACCGAAAAATCCTTTAACTTAACTACAGCGCCATCTACCGAGGCTAGATGTGAATAAACTAAACCAGTAATACACTCGAATGCACACAAAAAGTATCATCAAAATCGACCGAGCCGATTAGCTCATTTAGGCATTCAGTTACATTCACACATACAGAAGAATTATATACTAAACTTATTATAAAGAACCGTACCCGGTGAAGAATTTGAATTAACTATCGAAACGAAACACAAAAAAGGAGACTGCCAATAGTAATGGTTTAAAATCTCATCGAAGGCAGTCTCTTTTTCAAATGTCATTATATTTTCTAAATTATTACAGCATCACAAATGTAAAAATATCTCAATACAATAAGTATAATGAAAATTAACTATCTCATATAGAGTATGTACAAAATGTATAAATATCAGGAAGATAAATGCGTCTTTGTAAATTAATTAACATACGTCGTCCTGATAAATTAATAAAATTCGAGCATTCTGATCTAAGATAACATAAATATCAAAATCGATAATGGGCATCTTTGTAATTAGTCCATAGTTTTTAAAAGTTTGGCTTAATTTGATATGATATTTGATCAAGTTTTCTTTAACAATATATTTTCATGTGGTATCTTTCAAAGTGGAAACGGAGTGGAGTCCAGGTGCAAAAACATCTAGTGCAAAGTTAATACGGTAACATACTGATGCTGACATACATAGCATACGGTGACGGCACCCTCACCCTGCCGGCCCAGAAGGTCTCGTTACACAAGATCCCAATCAGGAAGGAGGGAAAACGTGTGGTAGACGATTCCATCTTTTGGAGGTGCGACAAAAAAATCAGGGGATATTTTGTCCTTGGGTAGGTCGGGACTTACAAGCAGCTTGACAAATGGCTCTCTCAATAAGCTGGCTGTCTCCGTGTTAGGTCATATCTTATCTTAACATGATGAAGATTAGACAAACGCAAGCGAGACATGGCACTCCCACTAAGCTGGCTTTTCTTATCTTAATATGATGAAGATTAGAGAAGGTCACATGCACCCGCAGGTCTCCACCACCATGTTCGGCAGCGTCTTCTGCGTCACCGTGTTGTTGGAGTCCACGTACAGCAGCCGCAGTGAGCTGAAGGTGGTCGGCGCGCAGCACGGGTTGAACTCAATTCGCTTCTCGTTCGACACCGTGTAGAAATATTTCTGTGGAAACGATTGGGACATTATTTAAACATACTTACATATTTACGACTGTTGTCCCCGAAGGGTTAGGCAGGACCAGGCAACGAGGACGGCGAAACCAGTCCACGTTTCACCATTGACAACTGCACATGTGCTCAGCGTGACAGGTGGTGAGCCTATCGCCGCTCTATGCTGTTGGATGTATGTGCAGTCTTTAGTCCGTTTACGACAGTCGCCTTTTACGACACCCAAGGGAAGAGGAGTGGTGGTATTGTTTTTAATGGGACGCTACGCGACACAGCTCTCATGAGAATAAAGTTCTTTAACCCTCATGCTCACCCGAATAATGTTGTGATAGTAACTGTTGTCTGGCATGGTCACTGCTGAGATGGGTGCGCATGTACCCTTGCAGAAGTATGCGTGGTAGCCCGCTGGACGGATGATCCAGTCGTCCCAGCCAAGATCCTGAAATTGAGTAGATGGTCATCAAATTAGTTCATCATCATTAGTGGAGCCCGTATAGTTCATTCCATGGTTTTGTAGCAGAATGTTGTTTTGTGCCATTCTACTAAGATATTATGTGCGTTACATGCCATAGTATGGCATACTATGGCATAATATGGCATGTAACGTTAACCGCTCTCACGGATGCCAATAACATTACTGATTACTTAGTACCTTATCGTTAATTTTAAAAAGGTACAAAGTAAAGGCCTTTATTGCAAAATGTCTCTAAAGACTTTTTAAGACAGATTAAGGCAACGTGTTTCGCGAATTGCCATTTTTTGGGGAATAATTTTTGAACGAACCGCGGATCCTATTGTTTAATGTTTAATTTTTTGGTTTTTTGTATAAATTCTTATCACAAAAATAAAAAAGCACAAAGTTTAATCGAATTTCTTTGATGGTCTTTTTTGAAAATTAGCCCCTCTACTCGTTGCCTGCTGTCATCTAGCTAAGCACATCTTGTATGGAATAGCTGGTCTAGTTATGCAGACACACGATTGAAGACGTTTGATTATAGCAGAATCGGGGCTCTGGTCAAACAGTGATCGCTAATGTTAATGAACGCGCGTGAGTGCGGGCATCACGTTTATGGTTGTCATCGATACATATCCCGTGACTGCGTCCGTCCTAACTAAAGTAAAAGTTCATATTTTTTTTCTTTGGAAGTGTTGCTAGTATTAAAATGTTTTGTACCCTTTTAATGTTTATCATATTTTTATATACCTCGTTGACGTATTGTTATCAGAACGTAGTGATTGTAAATGTTTTATGTGATGAAATAAAAAATGTATTTTGATGTTGGCAACTGATGATATCTGCTGGAAACTCGGACTTGCTTCCTTTATTTCTGTGATGTATTGTATACTTTACTTTTAATAATAATAATTATTATTTATTTATGCAAAAGACAGGAGTGTTGATTTCTGGTCAGATTGTGTTTGTTTAAATTATTGTACGATATGTCGTCTTACGTGAAGACTTACTATCATAATAAATTATACACTTTAGTACCTACGTTTGGTTGTATTTTATAGATATAATAAGACAGCGGGTCTGTTAGATTATTTATTAGAATCTTAGTGGCTATGTACACAGCAGGCTATGCAAAACTGTCAAAAATCTCCAATCAATTTTCAACTTTAGCTGTTAGGTATTAAGTTCAAACTCGATTGCAGACTTTGGTTGTTTTGGTGTAGTTTGACATACTGTTGCCCTTACCAAGCTTGGTTCAAAATGAAGTAATTGTTAGAGATTATGCCCAACTGATTTAAACTTGACTTGCTCACATGCATTGCCTTATATGTATATGTTTGTAACAATATACAGGTCGATTTTTATCAGTGTCGAAAAATTTGTTTCTCCACTAATGAAACACCGTATAGCAATTTAAACAAAATAAAATTGACCTGTTTAAAGACTATGGTTTGCTAAAGTTAATGCAAACATTGCAAATGGAAGTAAAACTCTTTACACTGATCTAATTGCTTTTATGTTACATATATTATTCAATTCTGACGTTTCGGATCCTTTGAAATGAATGAATGAATTGAAAAGTTCGTGCATTTTCTCCTGTGACGCAAATAGGTTCGAATAAAGTTTTATTTTCATTGTATACAACGTGTAATTGGAATAGTGCAAAAACTTCGTACCAATTTCTGATCTATGAATTAATAATTTTTCTTTGTGTCACTATTATCCTGTAGATCGCCCTACCAATCGCATGTTTTGTCCTTAAGCGCCCACTTGTCATTGTTCCATACCACAGCGTCGACTTTGTTTACATTAAACATAATATATGAGTAAGTTTTTAGTGTTGACTTAAGATTAAAGAGGACAAGGGATCCGTTCCGTACGGCCTACACATAAGGCTACACACAACATTTGAAACTTTTTTCTACAAAGGATTATGGTACCCAACTTTTTTTTGTTGTTGACTGGTGACTTTTGTCACCAAGGGCACTTCTCGATTATTGATTTTAGGACTTTTGTCACCGAGGGCGCTTTACAGGAAGAAGGATTATATCTCTACTTTGAATAAGAGGCATGTAAATATGAACTGCTTGGCGTGAAAATATGACTCGGCATGATGCAAAAATCTTTACTTTGGTAAAACTTAACATAGTTTAAATGTGAAGTTTCCTCTTTTGATTGTGCACAAATTCTTTACAGGTTTTGCGCTTTTCTTATTACACGTTGTAGGACCTCCTGCATAATGTTGACGATAAATGATCAAGCTAAAGTCTTAACGTAAGACGCTGAGATGAGTTCACGTTGTACGCAGTTTGTGATCTGTTGCTTTATCATAGTAAATGATGTGTTGTGTCGTTAGCCTGGCGTTTTATTCACCTTAACCTTAACCTTTCCAATATTCTTTGCCGTGCGGCAAATGGAAAATGCTTGGCACTATTATATGACATAGACCTACGACCAATAGGTTAGTCAGAGACCAGGGAATGAGGACCGCAGGAGCTGGCCACTGCCATAGTTTCACCAAATCGCAACTGCACATGTGCTCAGCGTGATAGGTGGTGAGTCCATCGCCGTTGCTCTATGCTGTTGGATGTATGTGCAGTCTGTAGTCCGTTAGTCGCCTTTTACGACACCCAAGGGAAGAGATGGGTTTTTAGTATTCTATTAATCAGCAGCTTTATTTTAAAACTGGTTTAACGGGACCTAACACGATTAATTTTGTAAGTAAGTACGTATCAACTTACTGCTTGACGTTCCGGCCACGATGCTGCGGCCGGTTCGCTTGTGACCACGACGGAGTTTTAATGCAATGCAACGCGATAGTTAAACGTTTCAGCTTTATTATCCACACAGCTCCGCTAATTATCGATATACTTAATTAAATTAATTATATTTTATTTTATACTTGATTGTAGCATTTTTCGCGGGCAAGATTGTGACTTGAATTCGTCGCTGGCTGTCAATGGGTTAAAGACGAAGGTTAAGTGAAATACATAATTAAAATATATTACTTTAATAGATTTTTTTTAACTATTACATCTTACATGCTATTCGTAATACTTGGACACTACACTGGTATGCTCAATATTAAGGGAAGCTCGGACAGACTACATAAAAGTTTAAAATAAAATTTTATGAAAGACTGAAAATTGTTGAAAATATTTCCACGAGCCGGATTTGAACCCGAACCCTTCGATCAAAATTTGCGTTAAAATTAAAATAATACATATTTAAAAGAAGGACTTCTTGACGGCAAAATAAAGTTTGTAGTTTATTTATTTAGGTGAAACATCTGTTTTGTCGGTGGTGTTTTGTAGAATATTAACGTGTAATTTAATGATGAATATTATATAACGTTTACCACTTGACGCCTCACATTTTAATATTATTGTTAATATTTATCAAAACAAAAATTTCTTAAAATTTACGCTTTTCTCGTCAAGAAGTTCCTTTTAATAAATTCAATCGACAGTCATACAAGCTACCCTTAAACATCTAATGAAAAGTTAAGTACATAGTAGTAGTGCTCTTACATTTGTTAAGTAGGTATTCACAACATCCTGAATGCAATAAAAAACCGTTAAATTCATAAAAACAAAAATATTTTCTTTTACCAATCATTGACTTGATCAATACAAATCTACAAAAATACCTTACTTACATCTAATCCTATTCTAAAACATTGTCATTTTGCATTGTACAAATAGTTTTTCTATGTTTATAATAATATTTTTAACAATTTTCCATTATTAATAATAGTAATCTATCTATAGCCTCTTAACTATAGGAACAATTTGGGCTTAAACGTTAAAATGTCTGTTCCATATCTTTCTATAATTGCTATCTAAGGAAAAAGGTACCTGCCGTTTCCTGACAAACTTCCTAAAGAGGACACGATTACACTTTAAATGAAAACTAATACAAATATTCCGCACTTGATTCAATGCAATATACAGTAGTACCTACAGATAACTTTTCAGAAAGACTTGAAACAGACTCTAAGATTAAAAATAAACTTATACATTTCAATTGCTGATAATTTATCATACTTCTCGTTACATTCTAATAACGTAAACATTTAATTATCTTTCCACATGCATTAAAATGAAAGAGAAATAAGTAAGTAGATAAACATTTTTAAAAATTAATAAGTACTCTTACTAATCGAATTAAGTCAGTCATGGTTTAACATTGTTTTTTTACCCAAATAAAGCAAAAAAAAATTGTCATAATTGTACAGAATAGCTTCTTGAAATAAAACTACAAAGTACAACAATATTAATAGATTCATCCTCCCTTTCATTGAATGCGCATGTGAAAATCTGTTTTAATATAATATGTAAACAAAGTAACCATTCACCTATGCAATATTTAAGGGTTCCGTTCACCTGAAAATTCTTTTTTGAGAGTTTTACCGAAAAATCCTTTAACTTAACTACAGCGCCATCTACCGAGGCTAGATGTGAATAAACTAAACCAGTAATACACTCGAATGCACACAAAAAGTATCATCAAAATCGACCGAGCCGATTAGCTCATTTAGGCATTCAGTTACATTCACACATACAGAAGAATTATATACTAAACTTATTATAAAGAACCGTACCCGGTGAAGACTTTGAATTAACTATCGAAACGAAACACAAAAAAGGAGACTGCCAATAGTAATGGTTTAAAATCTCATCGAAGGCAGTCTCTTTTTCAAATGTCATTATATTTTCTAAATTATTACAGCATCACAAATGTAAAAATATCTCAATACAATAAGTATAATGAAAATTAACTATCTCATATAGAGTATGTACAAAATGTATAAATATCAGGAAGATAAATGCGTCTTTGTAAATTAATTAACATACGTCGTCCTGATAAATTAATAAAATTCGAGCATTCTGATCTAAGATAACATAAATATCAAAATCGATAATGGGCATCTTTGTAATTAGTCCATAGTTTTTAAAAGTTTGGCTTAATTTGATATGATATTTGATCAAGTTTTCTTTAACAATATATTTTCATGTGGTATCTTTCAAAGTGGAAACGGAGTGGAGTCCAGGTGCAAAAACATCTAGTGCAAAGTTAATACGGTAACATACTGATGCTGACATACATAGCATACGGTGACGGCACCCTCACCCTGCCGGCCCAGAAGGTCTCGTTACACAAGATCCCAATCAGGAAGGAGGGAAAACGTGTGGTAGACGATTCCATCTTTTGGAGGTGCGACAAAAAAATCAGGGGATATTTTGTCCTTGGGTAGGTCGGGACTTACAAGCAGCTTGACAAATGGCTCTCTCAATAAGCTGGCTGTCTCCGTGTTAGGTCATATCTTATCTTAACATGATGAAGATTAGACAAACGCAAGCGAGACATGGCACTCCCACTAAGCTTGTAACGGTACAGAATGAATGGTATCCGTCCGTTAGTAAGGAATGCATGGGAGTAGCACTAAAATAAATATTAATGCGTAGCACCATTAATAATAAGCATGAAAAGGGAATAATAAACTAGTTCAGAATAATGGTCAATGGTCTAGCGCTTTATCTTTAGTTTGAATTTCGCGGGGACTGCTCTGCGCGTCCCTTGCGACATAGGCGGCGTCTAGCGGAAGTTATTTACGTAAGCTTCGCATAAGGTTGCTAGTTTGACTTCTTTATTTTGAATTTCGCGGGGACTGCTCTGCGCGTCCCTTGCGACATAGGCGGCGTCTAGCGGAAGTCATTTATTTGGGCTTCGCGTAAGGTTGCTAGGTTGACTAGGACCGTATTTTATTTTGAGTTTCGCGGGGACTGCTCTGGGGTCGGCAAAGTGGTTCACCTACGGGCGGACGCCACCTATGGTCGGAATACGGAACTTTTTATAATTTCACAAAATACAGGATTATTGGCTTAAGTGGATGATTATTGAGAGGGAATTGTTAATAGAAGGCTACATTTAGATATTCAAAGATGTAATATTGGCTATCTGACGAGATTTGGTTAGATTATGGAAAAATTTTAGAATTGCGCGGCGAAAGCGGCAATGAGCGAGCGAGAGGTTGAGAAAAAGACAGAAAGAGAGGTCGGATGATAGCTCCACGTGGCGCGACGCGAAGGCGGGGGGCATCGGGGAAACGGCTAGCGATTGGTGAAAGGGAAGAAAAGCGGACTCGCGCGGGAAAAATCTTAGGCGCGCGTGGCGGGAAAGTTAAGATGCTTGGGAAAATTAGCGGACATTCAATTTTGGGACATCGGCGGTGCGGTCCAACTTAAGAGTGCGGTACTACTCATACGGGAAAAATAGTGTCCGAGCTTTGATAGTGCGCTAAGTGATATTCGAGCTGCGATATTAATTAAGATTTGTGAAATTGAAAGTGATTAATAAAGTAAACTATTGCGATCGCAACTCGAATCCGTTAACGGAATGAAGTATTCTGGGGTACATCGGCGGAAACGAATCACGGTGGCAACAAAAACCTATGTACCTTTCAACAGACTTCGGTCTGGATGATCTTTGATTGTATTTAATAAGATCGGCGTTTTACACTATTACGCTAAACAATACACTATCTTCGACGGAGTAATGGGGGAGAGACAGTTGTCTCCCTAGTGAAAGTTGAAGATAGGTCAGACACCATTTAGCTGGAGGTAGACACGTATGACCCAGTCCAATCTCGAGTCTACCTCCATACATACAGTGTAGTGATAGGAAAATAACACACTGAGTATACTGGCTCGACTGATAGAACATTTAGGAGTTAGTTGCTTTCAGGGGCAATGCGACTCTCACCACACACCACGAATTTAAATTAAATGAGGCTTGGCCTAGTTTGCAAGGTACACAAAAGGGACTGTTAGTTCGACAAAATATAGGCATTTTCAAGTGAGGAAAGTTGTAGGAAACTATAGGTAGGCGGATATATATATATGGTTAGTTATTAATTCAGACCAATAAGGTAGGGATAATTAAGTTACGGCGCTAAATAAAATTATGATGAAGTGATGTGGGTCCTAGCTAGGCAAGTAATCTGTTACCGCAGGCCGATAAAATTCTAATTGTTTTCCTAAAGTTGTTACCAATTAATTATTCATTTTAAATAATTAATAGAAGCATGATAATATCGTACCATCATTACTTTGGAATACCTAAAAGTCTAGACTGGTTTCCTATTACAAGAAAAATACTAAAAAGTTATAGCAAATAAGCTTAGTCGTACTGTGATGTTTGATTTCTAATGCTGAAATGACCAAACAGGCATTTTTTAGCTTTCCCTGGGATGCAATACGATCTCATATCGCTACACTCTTCAAGGTGTTAAAGTTTTACATCCGATACCTTAGCAAAAATAAGCTGATACAAACTGAACAACTAAAACCAGTTTAGAACCTAGGATAAGTCGTTGAAAGAAGACATTGCAAGCTATGAGCTTCTAATAATCTGAAACATAGAAATAATTGATTGATAACAACCAGCTAATTAGCCTGACAATGGTCTACTAATACCATTCGAATAGACCTCTTAAGATATGTAAGTACTTACTTCTAATAATATGAAACATAGAAATATTTGATGGGAACAATCTAATCAATCAGACTAATACCTAGTACAGTCTAATTTATACTTATTAAAGTGAGTAAAAGATAACTTCTAAATGTAATTGATTCAATGATTAACAGGGATAATTAACTACCTAATTTACTACCTACTAAGAGTAACCCAAAGTAATTTACTTCAAATGAGTATTCTATTTCAGTTCACTTCCTAAAGTCAAGGATATTGAATGAATTAAACATCCTTTAATAAACTTAAGATGTGATAATCTGCCAATGCAGCCAATCCAATGTAGTTATATTGGAACTTTACAAGACCTGTATAATAAATACTAAGAGTAAATAAAAGTAGTTTTACCTGTATTAATAGCATTCTACTTTAGCCACCGCCTAAAGTGGCGTTTGATTAAATTATCCACCCTTTACGGAACTGAATATAAGTTATTGCATTGAATAATTAAGTTCTTAATGTGAAAAGGATATTTGGATGATAGCAAGCCTTGAGATAAACTCTATTGATTTATGTGGAATAATAAGAATTTAAATTGCTAACACATAGTTCATAATGTAAAATGAAATTAGATTTTGAGAAGAGATGTAAATTCTCAGTTTGAAAGAATTAAAGCTACAAGCTAATAATTAATGTTAAAGCCAAAGTGGACGGGGCTATAATTAAACAATGAGATGTAATGGCACGCTATGGAGCGGCGGTTGGAGCTCATAAACTTCCACAAGACTCTTATATTTCCACAAGACTTTTAAACTTCCACAAGACTCTTAAACTTCCACAAGACTCCTAAACTTCCACAAGACTCTTATATTTCCACAAGACTTTTAAACTTCCACAAGACTCTTATATTTCCACAAGACTCTTAAACTTCCACAAGACTCTTAAACTTCCACAAGACTCTTATACTTCCACAAGACTTTTATAATTCCACAAAACCTTTATATAAATTGCACCAGGCTTCTTATGTATCATGCTACTGATAATAAATAATAATACCTACAAGCTAAGCTATCATCTGATTACCTTTGAGTGGTTACAAATCTTCCCCGCAGCTGCAGTGAAGGATTTAGGTCACAGTTCAGACGGAGTCATTGCTAGGCTACAAATATTTATGTTATGATTTATAGACTGGTAGGTAATTAGGTCAGGAGAAAATAATTTAACACAGGGATAAGCCAATTACTAAACTTTCACGAAAGAACTTGAGTTACTTAAATGCGGTTAACAACGGAGGGTTCACTAGACGATCTGGCCAAAATAGTAGTTATTATAATATTACATTGCTTGACTGAAATTCACTGCAAATAGAATTAAGCTATGCTAAGGTTCCATCTCATACAAACGCTACACACTCTACAAAACTCCAGACACAACCATTAGATTGTAGATAAATTAGGTTAATTAGTTTTAAGAATTAGATAATAATTTAAGTTAAGGTAAAGCGGCGAGGATGTGTGTATGTATTATAAGCTAGCTAGGCATATAGGTGTGAAAGGCATTAGATTTAGGTTTAGATTTAGGTGTAGCAAATAATATAGAGGGGGGGAGGTTACAATTTGGTAAGCCATGACCAGGATTAGAAAGTTAAGTTATAAATTATCATTAATATAGTTGTATTGGATTTCAGTCAAGCGGTAATACTTTAATTTAGAAGTGGGATTTTTCCCACAAATTGTTGTCGTGTTGCGATGCGTGAGTTTAGAATTGGCTTAATAGGGAATAATTCAATGAAGATTAATTAATTCAGAGATATTGAAGAATTATAATTTGACACTTTTCACAATAAACGTTGTTATCTTCTAAAGTTGATTCATACACTTTGTATTACGGGCTCTTGATAATGGGTGAATTATAATTTGACACTTTTCACAATAAACGTTGTTATCTTCTAAAGTTGATTCATACACTTTGTATTACGGGCTCTTGATAATGGGTGAATTATAATTTGACACTTTTCACAATAAACGTTGTTATCTTCTAAAGTTGATTCATACACTTTGTATTACGGGTTCTTGATAATAGATTAAGACCAATATTGTAGACAGTCGCAATGAGAGCTGGAGCTAAAATTTTGTTGTCCGAAATCTGTAACAAAAAGATTTTCAGGTTAGGTTAAAGGTCAAAGGAGGAGATAAAGCTACAAAACAATAGCGTAATGAGTATTATTTGAAATATAATACCTTCCAGGGATGTCCGTTGTTGCGAGAGGCAATGTAAGATAATGACACATCTGTCGATTTGGCACTCGATTTTAGGGGACAATGAAATTGCTTCGGGTGTAATTTTTGTTTTGGTTGAGATTGTTACAAGAAAAAATACTACGGTTGAATGTATGGTGATTGAAGATTGTAGTACTAAGACTTTGTATTCGATTTTGAGACGCTAAGTTAATTGTTGACGTTAAGAGTTATGGTAACTGTAGTTTTGTTTCTATTCCTGGTGATAGATTTCATATAGGCATAGGCAACTGGTTCATACAGCCTTGTGTTGAGTTATTTTTAGGATCGTAAAAAGTCGATGGGGTGACATAGTTCAACATTTATTGATTTAGAAAGATTTGTAGAATAGGGGGCGGTTTAATTATTATTGCTGTCGGATGGGAAGGCTAGGGGGCGAGATTGGACAGAGGTAACCAACTTAATTATTGCTGGATTCAATTTATATTATAGGACGGCGATATGCTGTACAATATTATAAAGTTATGACGCTAACAGCATAATATAAAACTAATAATAATTATATTTTGACTAATAATCGTTGAGCGATTGCGGTTTTTAGTTGATGTGCTATTCCACGTATTATATTTTATTTTGTTGGTTATGTTAGAAAAAAAATATAATAATGTACTTGAGTCTCACATCTGAAATCCATAGAGTAGTTTAGGCTAGTCAAGGACTATTACGTTCTTTGTCTATGGTTGGACCATAGAGACCAATGATTTAGCGACACCATAAACAATCTAGAATTAGGAATGATTATAAAACATGACGTCATAAAACCAATCGGAGAGGAAACTTCCTTATCGCGTAATCATGTGATTTTGTTATAGCAAGTGGAATCACCTGTTATTTTCCATACCTGTTATTTTTAATACCTGCGATTTTTACATTGAAAGAGATTTTCCTAATACTTATCACGTAGTAGATTAGAATGCAATGACATGGGCAATGCCGCTTCATTTTGTTAGTTCGCTAAAATCCTAGGAAAAGTAACATAAAATAGTATTACGGTTCAAAATACACGCGTTGATGAGGAATCGCGATTATAAGTAATAACAAGTAGCAGGGATGTCATGTAGGGGATAGAATCATATGACTATTCATTGCTAGTAGGAATTTTGGTTTAAAAGCAACGTAGTTTGGGATGCATAATGTAAACGGATAAATACGTCTAGTAGGCGATAAAAGTCGTTACCGTCTGGAAACAACTATCTAATATCTACTCTATTGTGGGGAGGTTACTTATTAGCGAGGCTAGATGGCGTTGGGTTACCAATAAAAGATTTTATTTTGGATGATGGTAAAAGGGTGCTGTCTAATAATAATATGTATAATTGAAATACTCTTGCAGCGTTGTAATTAGTCGTTACCGGTAATCATTGCTTCTTACCGTATAGTTGAAATCGTGATAAATAGTTAATTATGAAGATTTATAAAGGATTATTATTAGCTTAAGATGAGGTTAACGTACGCAGAGGTAAAGCTCGCTGGGCACAGCTTACTATACCTACTTACCTAATATTATCAGTTGTGAGTTACCTAGAGATATCTAAGTCGGGAGAGCGGTGAAAAGAAAAGACCTTACTACATGACTAATTAGTTAGGATAGGTAGAGATAGATAAATCATTAAATTCACTGGGTTGGATTAGCCTATTAAGAAGGGTACCTTTCACAATTGTCTATCTCCGTTGAACGATTAAGATGTTGAAAAAAAAAAAATAATAGTAGAAAAAAAAAAATATAGTTGACTGGCTTGAAGTCGAGATTTAACTGCAAAATTAACGAGTTATAGCACTGTTACGCTATAGGGATAACAATAGCGTATGTTATCACATCAATTATAAAGGCGAGTTGCGGACGGATGTCACGTCATAATCATTAGTTAAATCGTTTTATCATTTTAAAAGTTAACACCAGCTACTTATAAAACAGGGATCGATTTTATATACCATAATTTTAAGTTGTAGGATAATTTTAAACTCATAGTCCGCAGAAACATTCAAGCCGGAAATAAAGCGACTGATATTGCGAGCTGAGAATAAATCTCTTACCGCTTAACAAGTAAATCCCTGGTATTGCGTTATCGAGATTACAAAACAAAATCAACTATCACAATTCGAATCATACAAGGTAATTATTTAGATGTTGTCTCGCGTCGACAGGTACAAATTTTAATTTAGATGGGTAAAGACATTAGAACTGAAATGGGTTTCGGATGTGTGACGTTCTTAGGACACGTACTGTTTAGTAGCATAATTTAAATTTAGTAAAATCGGCCGTATTGGACATATTTCGTTTTGCGGATATATATATTTAACCGAGGTTATCGTGGAGGTAGCCATAGTTCAAAGTTTACTAAACCCGACCTAGAGTCATAGCCTATCTTTATATGTCAGAAGAAAATAATAAATTTATAAGTAGTAGATTTTAAAGTCAATAGTAAATTTATTTTCCCGAGGTGCGACCTGAAACCTAGTTCACACTAGGCCATTCAAATACTTTAACCGGTAATGTTGATTATAATAAATAAAGATGTTCGAGATTTATAATAATATTCTAATACTGCTATATTAAAATTGTTATTATGAAATTAAATAGGTTTGCTTAACAATTGGCAAATAATTATTAACTCAAGAATTTGTTTAGTACAAAGTAAATGTCTACAGGTTTAGAAATGATAGGACGAACGAAACGCGTTTGGACTGGTGGGAAGGTCAGCGCAGACTGTCACAGCGGAATGATCTTGTTGGTTATTGATTAGAATTGCTAGAATTCTTAAATAATCTAGATTATTGGCATCTAATATGTACGTGATATAATTGTAGATGATTAAAATTAGTGCTAAGGTAGGTTATTGTCGAAGTTATGGCACAACCTTAAAATTGTTAGTTAATGTGAACTGCATGTTGCATCTAGATTGTTTTATACAAACTAATTAATTGACAGTTTTCACATATATAGGCCGGGACATTGAGTTGATGAAATAGTGTTATCAAAATCATTCATCACGGAAAGATAAAGATATTTTATTTGCAAGTGTGAATACAAAAGTTTACTTCGGTTAGTATTATTCTGTTCTATACTAGGTTTGTGGTAGCGTTTTACCTAGGGTTGTTCTAAATTATAAGTAATTAAATATTAATTGTCTGTTGCTGTCTTCTACGTTAGAGAAGGAACGGAGAAAGATAAGGGGGACTCATTTTGTTATAGTCAGCTGTATGATAGATAATCCTCCTAGTAAATATTTCTTGTGATAGCGGTAGCAACATAGAGTGTTTATAGGATGTTTTGTTCATTAACTAATTATCTTCACCGCAGCTGTGGATAGGGATGGCTAAAGTATGTGAACAGGGGTGGAGAAGATAGGTCATTATAAATTAAAATAAATACTTGAATTGCAATATGCCTGACTAAATAGTGCGAAGAGATGGAGTAACTATGTTAGAGAAATTCTCTATTGCATAATATTCGAACTTTTGACATTTTCAATTGTAACTTTAGAATTTTGATTAGAGTATTTAACTAAGCGGGTCCAACGAAGAAGGCATGCTGAAAGCGAGGTCTTTGGTCGTCTATGCACACAATAAAATTATAGATGACACAAGGGAGCATTCTTAATTGGCACTGTTAAATTAGTAAAAGTAGCTTGTTTAGGGTGTTCGAATATTTTTAGTCGCACTGGGCACAAATAGAACTTAGTTAAGCGTGTAGGGTTTATTTTAATTTACCTGGTGAAGTAATTGAATCGAAGTTTCGGAACTGTGCTGTAGAAGTGGGAATTACTCAGCACACAATAAAATTAAGTGGTTTCCATTTAGCTTCATTTCCTAAACTAGCCTTTCTTAAAGTTGCGGAAATTCTGCTGTAAGGTGGTTCCTTTGGGGGCGTCTTGTGAAGTCTAAATCAGGACAATTATACTTGACTAACCTATAGAGAGATAATGTCTTAGGCTGCAGAAACAGAGGCCATTGATGGCATTTCATTTTGGCGTGGTCAGGGGATCTCGTGTTGCTGGGGAATTTTACCATCTGGACGGAAGGCTGAAAAGTAAAGTAAAATGCATAATGAGTAACCAATTAGAGTTACAAACATTCGGGAGATTACCATCTTAATAATGTGTCTTGTGCGAGTGTAAAATTAAAATCATCTAATAAAAAAAATAAAAAAAAAATAAAAAGAAACTAGCACTATTGAATCACGCAGTTTGGAATTCAGTAAATACGAGAAGGAACTTACGATATTAATTACCATGAATACTAAGACGAAGTGTCACCTTTAATGACTTGTTATTTACCGATTTGATCGTTATTAGTAATATAAAAGGTAGGAGGTTGAGTAGAGTTGTGGGGGCGGATAAGATAGTTACCGGTCTGTTTAATTTAAAAAGAAAATGATATTTTTCAAAGGTATAGGAAAGTAAGGGGATATTGACGTATTATATATTAGCAAATGAGACTAAATGTTGTCTTTCGTGCATAGTAATAACTAGGGATGAGACATAGTTACTAGATAGGTTTTGGCATAAGTATTTGCTTATACGTATAAGCTCAGCTGAGGGCCTAGTCAACTGGCAAACGCTCGACCGGTGACAGCGTCAAAATCGCTCATCAAATTCGCTAGGCTACATCGATATCGATAAGCTAAGGGATATAGAACATACAGGCTTGTCTTAGTATTTTTTTGTTTGATGATAATCTAACGCTTATGTAAGATTAATAAATAGGTAGTAACCACACCGATCCTTTTGAGTTTTAGTGAATTGAATGTCACTTTACTAAGAAATTCGGGTAGACTCCTTGAGACAATTTGAAAAATGAATCAATCGCTTTTTTCGCCGGAAGTTCGCCAGGCAAGCACGTTTGTAAATAAGTACTTAAAATGATGACGAGTGACATACCTACCATAATATGATATTGATATGAGACCAAACCCATTTTTCAGCTTATAATATAAATAAATTAAGACTGAAGACCACACGCAAACGCTTGCTGCCAAGAATTTCTCAAATATTAACAACTTGACGTCCGTCTGTAATGAAATAAGTGATAACACTAAATGTTACAAACCGCGTGAACATTTAAACAGTTTGATCTTAGATGCGAGTACCCACTAGGTAGTGATTAAAACGTTTGCATCTTGTATGAGTACATCGCCTAAAGTAACTCTATGGCGTAGCGGCTAAGGCTTTCGGGTTTAGTTGTCTAACTACAACACCTATCACATTACTTTTCTAATTGATTATTGTCCTAAATAAAATAAAATAAAAAACATTCCAAGTGCATGGTTTTGCTAGTTAAATTAAAACTAATTTTAAAATATGCAAACTAGCGAAGCAATGTACTTACTGTTACTTGAAAGGTAATGCTAGAGGTTCAACTAATGCAAAAAGTCCCCGCCCGCGCCGCACCGGTTTGTGATCTTGCCAGTTAGTTACGCAACTTTCACATTACCGAGCTAAAGGATGGGTAACCAAATAAAAAGCGTCTCGAGCTCCTCCGTGCTTCGGAAGGCACGTAAAGCACACTGCGGTTGTATTGGCTCAGGGCTTAAGCCTGTTATAGCCCAGTCTGCCTTAGTGCTGTCGTTCATGTGGGAACGTTCAGGACGTTCATAGGATGACCATGAAGACAACATCGCCTTAATTTAGGATTGTTTCATTGTTACTTATTTATAGCGGTAGGTACCGAAAATAATTGAAATTAAAAGTCAAATCATTTATTAAGTATACGCCTTCACAGACACAATGACATGATCGTGGTCTCTACGCGACAAGTTAAAATATTTATTTATTTTACATTATTTATTTCACTGCCATTCATTATGAGTTGGTTGATAATGTTTCGAAATAAAACATAGGATTATTTATATGTTTACCAAAAATAATTTTAAAACAATTAATTTTATATAATTACCCTAGTATGTTGATAATGAATCAAGTACAACGAAAGCCATGTTTAATGCAGTTTCATTGTTGGATACGACATGTGGTACACATCCCTTCTTTATTGTGAGCCTGATGCAGCATTAAATATTGGTGTTATTATGATTAACCATGCTTTTTGAAGGTATCTAGAATCTCCTAAGAAATTGGAACAATATACTTACTTATAGAAAATTGTCATACATAAAAAGTTAGTAGGTAGTATTATTTACCAAAAATAATTTAAAAACAATTAATTTTATTTATTTATTTTATATTCACAGGTGAATCAACAGTTCTATAAAAAGTATAACACTGAAAATGTGAAACAGCAAACCATTTACAGATTCACACAAATAAAAATGTGATAGTAACATTACAAACTCAAGCAACAATTACAATCGATTACTTCACAATCGCCAAATTGATAATAACTAAACTATTACAGAGTATGTTAGATATGGAACTTAATTTGTATTATATGTATAACAAGCCACCTTATGTTAAGCCACCTATTTAAAGAAAAAACAATATTATAACAAACACAATAGAACCCACCAGATTTAATAATCGGATAATAATAATAATGCAAGTTTATACATATAATAACCTTTGTATGTTGATAATGAATCAAGTACAACTTCAATAGCTTAATGTTATGACTAGTAGAAATTGATATAAGTAGGTACTTAAACATTTTCTATAGGTACCTACTGCAAGTAAAATTAAATATCAAGTAAAAAATAACATTAATGTTGTATTTCTTAATATATTCTTATTTCCTTACCTAACTCTCTCAAAGTCTAAGTTTATTAAATATGAGGCTTCACTTTCTCTTATTGACATTAAAACTATATGTGTATAAAAATAAATGCCAATTGTGTGTATAAGAAGGTACTGTTTTTTAGTACCTACCTAAGTAAATCTTTTTAATAAAGTACAATAAACTTAAAACTAAATTAACTTTATACTTAATTTTTCCCCATCATATAAACCAAATCACTATTTTATGGGTTAAATATATTAAAATTTATGGCACACTGTTCCTTTTCTTAAAATAAAAATGTTGTCAACGAAGGTACTGTTTTTTTTGTACATAAGTAAATCTTTTTAAATAAAGCTCAATAAACTTAGAACTAAATTAACTTTATACTTAATTTTTCCTCATCAAATAAGCCAAATTACTATTTTATGGATAAATATATTTATGGCACAGACTGCTCCTTTTTGTAGAATAAAAACGTTGTCAACATTAGAGCTCCACAAAAAAAAATCATATAAATAACTAAATTCAACGATGCCAAAGCCATGTTCAATGCAGTTTCATTGTTGGATATGACATGTGGTACGGAGGGGCCTTTCTTGTGAGTCTGATGCAGCATTAAATATTGTTGTTATTATCATTAACCATGCTTTTTGAAGGTATCCAGAATCTCCTAAGAAATAAGAACAATATACTTACTTATAGAAAATTGTCATAGATAAAAAGTTAGTAGGTAAGTACCTATGTATTATACAAAATTGCTTGATATTGTTTTTTACCAAATAACCATGTTTGTTCACCATTCTGAGGAAGTCCATCCTCCAAATTATGAGGTAACATTTAAGATTTTTGAATCGTCGTCTCAAATCTGCAAAACCACATAAAATAGTTTTATCTTTATGTCAATACTCTTTATTCTAGCAATTTTAACAAAACTGACATTTCCTGGTAAATCCCAATATAATAATAGGCATAATACTTACCTTTATTATGTAAGTAATAATTTATTTATTAAAACTTACCGTTTGAATGTAAGGACTGATATCTTTTCCTATTAAGAAAGATGCTTGTCTGTATAAGATTTATAGGGTATAGTCAATAGGTACACCTTACTACACTTAGAGCCTTGGTTTAATTAATACTCTAAGCTACCTGGAAAATTAAATCTTCTTTGGAACCTGTAAAACAAATAGGCAATCTAAGTTATTAATTGATAAATGGACATTATGGATAGGTTACATTTAATATTTATACAAAAAGTCCCTTACTGTTGTCTTATTCTTGACCTTTCTTGTCATGATTAAAGGTACTTAGGTGGATTTATTTGGCCCAAATGTTTGTATGGTTTGAGAGCCCCTACAAATTGTTATGCAGCGACTTGCTCTTCGTTGCGGAAAATGTTGCATGACACACATTTATTTGGTCACTCACATCGCAACAACTATATCAGCACGCAATTCCCGGCAGACCTTAGTTAGATATTTGAAAGTTCGTAAACGAGAACTCCGAGAACTATTCACAAGTACAACAAACTCGATTTCGTTAATTTGCTCCAAGTAACGTAGGGAAACATTTCTTCCTTAGCGCCTGAGCACTTGATTATCACAGTCCACAATAGCCCTAAAAAGAGCATTTTAAACAAAACTTTCAACACAACACAACTATTCCTTCATCAGCTGATCAAACAATCGCCATTTTGTGTGAATTTTTATCTTCAATGTTTGAGTGATCGCTAGATTAGCGATTCTTGGCTTGTCAAACTGTCAATTAGGTCTATTTTAGCGTAAATTTTACGTCGTAGGTAACTTTTGCTTATGTCAATCCCATACATTCGGTTTATCGTAGCGAAGATTTCGTAGCGTTTAATTTGTTTGCCAATTGACTAGGCCCTCAGTACTTGTCAATTAGTATACAACGTCCAACGCGTACCGGGGTATTAACAAGTACTTATCGATGACGCATACATTGACAGTTAGATATACATAGCACACAAACTTCTAATAGATCTGAACTACGGGGTAGCTAGTTCAAAACTCAAGGACGTGTTTCGAGATGCGTACCCCCTTAGAGTGAATGAGTTTTCCCTAAGTATTTACGATCGACAACCTTATTGTAAGGCGTTAAGACCTCTATTTGTATGCACGGTGAGTGGGTGTCACTGCGTACCGGACGGAAGCGAGTCTAGTATTCTATCTCGGTTATTTGTAGGATTAGACATTAGATGTATCTCATCTAAAATAAAGTTATAACTCTTGGGCGATGATGGTATGCCTACTGGTTTTGGTTGTTATGGGGGGGTTTGGTTAAGATTTCTTATCCGCGGAGAGGAAAATAGGTTTCGGTTGAAAGAAGTAGCTAATTAGGGATTGTGGAGGACGCGGGTTCGATCCCTGCCTGAGGTAGACAATTGTTCCGACGTTTCGTTATCTTAGGTAATTATATAAGCTAAGATGAGATTGGTAGCGTTAAAGTATGAAGGAAAGTTTAATTCAAATTATTAATTATTATTCATTAACCTAGTTGGAACTAAAAGACCATGACGGCGAAGTGGTTGATGCTTCACCCACGAAAGATCCCAGGTTCGATCCCTAGGTTGCAACATTTAGATGCGAAACAAGTTGTAAGAAAAGACGTAAGTTAAAAGAAGGCCATGATGACAGATGTACTTGAAATTATTCTAGGAAAATAATTTAAAGAATAGAATAATTGAATGGTTCGGAAGATGTTATAAACTTACGTCGGAATCGTCATAGAGTTGAAGAGTTTTCGCTAGGGGGCGTTAGTAGACAGCGCAAGAGACTGTTATATTGATTTAAATTATAGTAAGATTTGTTGTTATGATGGTAAACAAAAGGCAAATCATTATTCGGCGGTTGTGTATGATTAGAGACATGGTAGATGTCTAAGTTATTGGGAAGTATTTACCGAAACTAAGTTTACTGGGATTCCGTTTCGAACACGAGAACTGGGTATGCGATTATGATTTTGTGTCAGTTGAATAGAATGAGGGGTGTGGGCTTTTTTGCAATGAGAATGCTTATTGAGGAAGGAGTCATTAGGGATTTGGGGAGGAACTATAAATAGTAGGAATATCTTTGAGGGCTAGGATGACAATGAGGTTGGCAAGGAAGGAGGTGCTATTTTGTACTTAATTAAGTACAGGGTTTAGATATAATTCGCCGCAGATAAGAGTGGTACTTTATCTGCTTAAATTCTATCGGGGGCGGCTGTAACGGTACAGAATGAATGGTATCCGTCCGTTAGTAAGGAATGCATGGGAGTAGCACTAAAATAAATATTAATGCGTAGCACCATTAATAATAAGCATGAAAAAGGAATAATAAACTAGTTCAGAATAATGGTCAATGGTCTAGCGCTTTATCTTTAGTTTGAATTTCGCGGGGACTGCTCTGCGCGTCCCTTGCGACATAGGCGGCGTCTAGCGGAAGTTATTTACGTAAGCTTCGCATAAGGTTGCTAGTTTGACTTCTTTATTTTGAATTTCGCGGGGACTGCTCTGCGCGTCCCTTGCGACATAGGCGGCGTCTAGCGGAAGTCATTTATTTGGGCTTCGCGTAAGGTTGCTAGGTTGACTAGGACCGTATTTTATTTTGAGTTTCGCGGGGACTGCTCTGGGGTCGGCAAAGTGGTTCACCTACGGGCGGACGCCACCTATGGTCGGAATACGGAACTTTTTATAATTTCACAAAATACAGGATTATTGGCTTAAGTGGATGATTATTGAGAGGGAATTGTTAATAGAAGGCTACATTTAGATATTCAAAGATGTAATATTGGCTATCTGACGAGATTTGGTTAGATTATGGAAAAATTTTAGAATTGCGCGGCGAAAGCGGCAATGAGCGAGCGAGAGGTTGAGAAAAAGACAGAAAGAGAGGTCGGATGATAGCTCCACGTGGCGCGACGCGAAGGCGGGGGGCATCGGGGAAACGGCTAGCGATTGGTGAAAGGGAAGAAAAGCGGACTCGCGCGGGAAAAATCTTAGGCGCGCGTGGCGGGAAAGTTAAGATGCTTGGGAAAATTAGCGGACATTCAATTTTGGGACATCGGCGGTGCGGTCCAACTTAAGAGTGCGGTACTACTCATACGGGAAAAATAGTGTCCGAGCTTTGATAGTGCGCTAAGTGATATTCGAGCTGCGATATTAATTAAGATTTGTGAAATTGAAAGGGATTAATAAAGTAAACTATTGCGATCGCAACTCGAATCCGTTAACGGAATGAAGTATTCTGGGGTACATCGGCGGAAACGAATCACGGTGGCAACAAAAACCTATGTACCTTTCAACAGACTTCGGTCTGGATGATCTTTGATTGTATTTAATAAGATCGGCGTTTTACACTATTACGCTAAACAATACACTATCTTCGACGGAGTAATGGGGGAGAGACAGTTGTCTCCCTAGTGAAAGTTGAAGATAGGTCAGACACCATTTAGCTGGAGGTAGACACGTATGACCCAGTCCAATCTCGAGTCTACCTCCATACATACAGTGTAGTGATAGGAAAATAACACACTGAGTATACTGGCTCGACTGATAGAACATTTAGGAGTTAGTTGCTTTCAGGGGCAATGCGACTCTCACCACACACCACGAATTTAAATTAAATGAGGCTTGGCCTAGTTTGCAAGGTACACAAAAGGGACTGTTAGTTCGACAAAATATAGGCATTTTCAAGTGAGGAAAGTTGTAGGAAACTATAGGTAGGCGGATATATATATATGGTTAGTTATTAATTCAGACCAATAAGGTAGGGATAATTAAGTTACGGCGCTAAATAAAATTATGATGAAGTGATGTGGGTCCTAGCTAGGCAAGTAATCTGTTACCGCAGGCCGATAAAATTCTAATTGTTTTCCTAAAGTTGTTACCAATTAATTATTCATTTTAAATAATTAATAGAAGCATGATAATATCGTACCATCATTACTTTGGAATACCTAAAAGTCTAGACTGGTTTCCTATTACAAGAAAAATACTAAAAAGTTATAGCAAATAAGCTTAGTCGTACTGTGATGTTTGATTTCTAATGCTGAAATGACCAAACAGGCATTTTTTAGCTTTCCCTGGGATGCAATACGATCTCATATCGCTACACTCTTCAAGGTGTTAAAGTTTTACATCCGATACCTTAGCAAAAATAAGCTGATACAAACTGAACAACTAAAACCAGTTTAGAACCTAGGATAAGTCGTTGAAAGAAGACATTGCAAGCTATGAGCTTCTAATAATCTGAAACATAGAAATAATTGATTGATAACAACCAGCTAATTAGCCTGACAATGGTCTACTAATACCATTCGAATAGACCTCTTAAGATATGTAAGTACTTACTTCTAATAATATGAAACATAGAAATATTTGATGGGAACAATCTAATCAATCAGACTAATACCTAGTACAGTCTAATTTATACTTATTAAAGTGAGTAAAAGATAACTTCTAAATGTAATTGATTCAATGATTAACAGGGATAATTAACTACCTAATTTACTACCTACTAAGAGTAACCCAAAGTAATTTACTTCAAATGAGTATTCTATTTCAGTTCACTTCCTAAAGTCAAGGATATTGAATGAATTAAACATCCTTTAATAAACTTAAGATGTGATAATCTGCCAATGCAGCCAATCCAATGTAGTTATATTGGAACTTTACAAGACCTGTATAATAAATACTAAGAGTAAATAAAAGTAGTTTTACCTGTATTAATAGCATTCTACTTTAGCCACCGCCTAAAGTGGCGTTTGATTAAATTATCCACCCTTTACGGAACTGAATATAAGTTATTGCATTGAATAATTAAGTTCTTAATGTGAAAAGGATATTTGGATGATAGCAAGCCTTGAGATAAACTCTATTGATTTATGTGGAATAATAAGAATTTAAATTGCTAACACATAGTTCATAATGTAAAATGAAATTAGATTTTGAGAAGAGATGTAAATTCTCAGTTTGAAAGAATTAAAGCTACAAGCTAATAATTAATGTTAAAGCCAAAGTGGACGGGGCCATAATTAAACAATGAGATGTAATGGCACGCTATGGAGCGGCGGTTGGAGCTCATAAACTTCCACAAGACTCTTATATTTCCACAAGACTTTTAAACTTCCACAAGACTCTTAAACTTCCACAAGACTCCTAAACTTCCACAAGACTCTTATATTTCCACAAGACTTTTAAACTTCCACAAGACTCTTATATTTCCACAAGACTCTTAAACTTCCACAAGACTCTTAAACTTCCACAAGACTCTTATACTTCCACAAGACTTTTATAATTCCACAAAACCTTTATATAAATTGCACCAGGCTTCTTATGTATCATGCTACTGATAATAAATAATAATACCTACAAGCTAAGCTATCATCTGATTACCTTTGAGTGGTTACAAATCTTCCCCGCAGCTGCAGTGAAGGATTTAGGTCACAGTTCAGACGGAGTCATTGCTAGGCTACAAATATTTATGTTATGATTTATAGACTGGTAGGTAATTAGGTCAGGAGAAAATAATTTAACACAGGGATAAGCCAATTACTAAACTTTCACGAAAGAACTTGAGTTACTTAAATGCGGTTAACAACGGAGGGTTCACTAGACGATCTGGCCAAAATAGTAGTTATTATAATATTACATTGCTTGACTGAAATTCACTGCAAATAGAATTAAGCTATGCTAAGGTTCCATCTCATACAAACGCTACACACTCTACAAAACTCCAGACACAACCATTAGATTGTAGATAAATTAGGTTAATTAGTTTTAAGAATTAGATAATAATTTAAGTTAAGGTAAAGCGGCGAGGATGTGTGTATGTATTATAAGCTAGCTAGGCATATAGGTGTGAAAGGCATTAGATTTAGGTTTAGATTTAGGTGTAGCAAATAATATAGAGGGGGGGAGGTTACAAGCTGGCTTTTCTTATCTTAATATGATGAAGATTAGAGAAGGTCACATGCACCCGCAGGTCTCCACCACCATGTTCGGCAGCGTCTTCTGCGTCACCGTGTTGTTGGAGTCCACGTACAGCAGCCGCAGTGAGCTGAAGGTGGTCGGCGCGCAGCACGGGTTGAACTCAATTCGCTTCTCGTTCGACACCGTGTAGAAATATTTCTGTGGAAACGATTGGGACATTATTTAAACATACTTACATATTTACGACTGTTGTCCCCGAAGGGTTAGGCAGGACCAGGCAACGAGGACGGCGAAACCAGTCCACGTTTCACCATTGACAACTGCACATGTGCTCAGCGTGACAGGTGGTGAGCCTATCGCCGCTCTATGCTGTTGGATGTATGTGCAGTCTTTAGTCCGTTTACGACAGTCGCCTTTTACGACACCCAAGGGAAGAGGAGTGGTGGTATTGTTTTTAATGGGACGCTACGCGACACAGCTCTCATGAGAATAAAGTTCTTTAACCCTCATGCTCACCCGAATAATGTTGTGATAGTAACTGTTGTCTGGCATGGTCACTGCTGAGATGGGTGCGCATGTACCCTTGCAGAAGTATGCGTGGTAGCCCGCTGGACGGATGATCCAGTCGTCCCAGCCAAGATCCTGAAATTGAGTAGATGGTCATCAAATTAGTTCATCATCATTAGTGGAGCCCGTATAGTTCATTCCATGGTTTTGTAGCAGAATGTTGTTTTGTGCCATTCTACTAAGATATTATGTGCGTTACATGCCATAGTATGGCATACTATGGCATAATATGGCATGTAACGTTAACCGCTCTCACGGATGCCATTAACATTACTGATTACTTAGTACCTTATCGTTAATTTTAAAAAGGTACAAAGTAAAGGCCTTTATTGCAAAATGTCTCTAAAGACTTTTTAAGACAGATTAAGGCAACGTGTTTCGCGAATTGCCATTTTTTGGGGAATAATTTTTGAACGAACCGCGGATCCTATTGTTTAATGTTTAATTTTTTGGTTTTTTGTATAAATTCTTATCACAAAAATAAAAAAGCACAAAGTTTAATCGAATTTCTTTGATGGTCTTTTTTGAAAATTAGCCCCTCTACTCGTTGCCTGCTGTCATCTAGCTAAGCACATCTTGTATGGAATAGCTGGTCTAGTTATGCAGACACACGATTGAAGACGTTTGATTATAGCAGAATCGGGGCTCTGGTCAAACAGTGATCGCTAATGTTAATGAACGCGCGTGAGCGCGGGCATCACGTTTATGGTTGTCATCGATACATATCCCGTGACTGCGTCCGTCCTAACTAAAGTGAAAGTTCATATTTTTTTTCTTTGGAAGTGTTGCTAGTATTAAAATATTTTGTACCCTTTTAATGTTTATCATATTTTTATATACCTCGTCGACGTATTGTTATCAGAACGTAGTGATTGTAAATGTTTTATTTGATGAAATAAAAAATGTATTTTGATGTTGGCAACTGATGATATCTGCTGGAAACTCGGACTTGCTTCCTTTATTTCTGTGATGTATTGTATACTTTACTTTTAATAATAATAATTATTATTTATTTATGTAAAAGACAGGAGTGTTGATTTCTGGTCAGATTGTGTTTGTTTAAATTATTGTACGATATGTCGTCTTACGTGAAGACTTACTATCATAATAAATTATACACTTTAGTACCTACGTTTGGTTGTATTTTATAGATATAATAAGACAGCGGGTCTGTTAGATTATTTATTAGAATCTTAGTGGCTATGTACACAGCAGGCTATGCAAAACTGTCAAAAATCTCCAATCAATTTTCAACTTCAGCTGTTAGGTATTCAGTTCAAACTCGATTGCAGACTTTGGTTGTTTTGGGGTAGTTTGACATACTGTTGCCCTTACCAAGCTTGGTTCAAAATGAAGTAATTGTTAGAGATTATGCCCAACTGATTTAAACTTGACTTGCTCACATGCATTGCCTTATATGTATATGTTTGTAACAATATACAGGTCGATTTTTATCAGTGTCGAAAAATTTGTTTCTCCACTAATGAAACACCGTATAGCAATTTAAACAAAATAAAATTGACCTGTTTAAAGACTATGGTTTGCTAAAGTTAATGCAAACATTGCAAATGGAAGTAAAACTCTTTACACTGATCTAATTGCTTTTATGTTACATATATTATTCAATTCTGACGTTTCGGATCCTTTGAAATGAATGAATGAATTGAAAAGTTCGTGCATTTTCTCCTGTGACGCAAATAGGTTCGAATAAAGTTTTATTTTCATTGTATACAACGTGTAATTGGAATAGTGCAAAAACTTCGTACCAATTTCTGATCTATGAATTAATAATTTTTCTTTGTGTCACTATTATCCTGTAGATCGCCCTACCAATCGCATGTTTTGTCCTTAAGCGCCCACTTGTCATTGTTCCATACCACAGCGTCGACTTTGTTTACATTAAACATCATATATGAGTAAGTTTTTAGTGTTGACTTAAGATTAAAGAGGACAAGGGATCCGTTCCGTACGGCCTACACATAAGGCTACACACAACATTTGAAACTTTTTTCTACAAAGGATTATGGTACCCAACTTTTTTTTGTTGTTGACTGGTGACTTTTGTCACCAAGGGCACTTCTCGATTATTGATTTTAGGACTTTTGTCACCGAGGGCGCTTTACAGGAAGAAGGATTATATCTCTACTTTGAATAAGAGGCATGTAAATATGAACTGCTTGGCGTGAAAATATGACTCGGCATGATGCAAAAATCTTTACTTTGGTAAAACTTAACATAGTTTAAATGTGAAGTTTCCTCTTTTGATTGTGCACAAATTCTTTACAGGTTTTGCGCTTTTCTTATTACACGTTGTAGGACCTCCTGCATAATGTTGACGATAAATGATCAAGCTAAAGTCTTAACGTAAGACGCTGAGATGAGTTCACGTTGTACGCAGTTTGTGATCTGTTGCTTTATCATAGTAAATGATGTGTTGTGTCGTTAGCCTGGCGTTTTATTCACCTTAACCTTAACCTTTCCAATATTCTTTGCCGTGCGGCAAATGGAAAATGCTTGGCACTATTATATGACATAGACCTACGACCAATAGGTTAGTCAGAGACCAGGGAATGAGGACCGCAGGAGCTGGCCACTGCCATAGTTTCACCAAATCGCAACTGCACATGTGCTCAGCGTGATAGGTGGTGAGTCCATCGCCGTTGCTCTATGCTGTTGGATGTATGTGCAGTCTGTAGTCCGTTAGTCGCCTTTTACGACACCCAAGGGAAGAGATGGGTTTTTAGTATTCTATTAATCAGCAGCTTTATTTTAAAACTGGTTTAACGGGACCTAACACGATTAATTTTGTAAGTAAGTACGTATCAACTTACTGCTTGACGTTCCGGCCACGATGCTGCGGCCGGTTCGCTTGTGACCACGACGGAGTTTTAATGCAATGCAACGCGATAGTTAAACGTTTCAGCTTTATTATCCACACAGCTCCGCTAATTATCGATATACTTAATTAAATTAATTATATTTTATTTTATACTTGATTGTAGCATTTTTCGCGGGCAAGATTGTGACTTGAATTCGTCGCTGGCTGTCAATGGGTTAAAGACGAAGGTTAAGTGAAATACATAATTAAAATATATTACTTTAATAGATTTTTTTTAACTATTACATCTTACATGCTATTCGTAATACTTGGACACTACACTGGTATGCTCAATATTAAGGGAAGCTCGGACAGACTACATAAAAGTTTAAAATAAAATTTTATGAAAGACTGAAAATTGTTGAAAATATTTCCACGAGCCGGATTTGAACCCGTACCCTTCGATCAAAATTTGCGTTAAAATTAAAATAATACATATTTAAAAGAAGGACTTCTTGACGGCAAAATAAAGTTTGTAGTTTATTTATTTAGGTGAAACATCTGTTTTGTCGGTGGTGTTTTGTAGAATATTAACGTGTAATTTAATGATGAATATTATATAACGTTTACCACTTGACGCCTCACATTTTAATATTATTGTTAATATTTATCAAAACAAAAATTTCTTAAAATTTACGCTTTTCTCGTCAAGAAGTTCCTTTTAATAAATTCAATCGACAGTCATACAAGCTACCCTTAAACATCTAATGAAAAGTTAAGTACATAGTAGTAGTGCTCTTACATTTGTTAAGTAGGTATTCACAACATCCTGAATGCAATAAAAAACCGTTAAATTCATAAAAACAAAAATATTTTCTTTTACCAATCATTGACTTGATCAATACAAATCTACAAAAATACCTTACTTACATCTAATCCTATCCTAAAACATTGTCATTTTGCATTGTACAAATAGTTTTTCTATGTTTATAATAATATTTTTAACAATTTTCCATTATTAATAATAGTAATCTATCTATAGCCTCTTAACTATAGGAACAATTTGGGCTTAAACGTTAAAATGTCTGTTCCATATCTTTCTATAATTGCTATCTAAGGAAAAAGGTACCTGCCGTTTCCTGACAAACTTCCTAAAGAGGACACGATTACACTTTAAATGAAAACTAATACAAATATTCCGCACTTGATTCAATGCAATATACAGTAGTACCTACAGATAACTTTTCAGAAAGACTTGAAACAGACTCTAAGATTAAAAATAAACTTATACATTTCAATTGCTGATAATTTATCATACTTCTCGTTACATTCTAATAACGTAAACATTTAATTATCTTTCCACATGCATTAAAATGAAAGAGAAATAAGTAAGTAGATAAACATTTTTAAAAATTAATAAGTACTCTTACTAATCGAATTAAGTCAGTCATGGTTTAACATTGTTTTATTACCCAAATAAAGCAAAAAAAAATTGTCATAATTGTACAGAATAGCTTCTTGAAATAAAACTACAAAGTACAACAATATTAATAGATTCATCCTCCCTTTCATTGAATGCGCATGTGAAAATCTGTTTTAATATAATATGTAAACAAAGTAACCATTCACCTATGCAATATTTAAGGGTTCCGTTCACCTGAAAATTCTTTTTTGAGAGTTTTACCGAAAAATCCTTTAACTTAACTACAGCGCCATCTACCGAGGCTAGATGTGAATAAACTAAACCAGTAATACACTCGAATGCACACAAAAAGTATCATCAAAATCGACCGAGCCGATTAGCTCATTTAGGCATTCAGTTACATTCACACATACAGAAGAATTATATACTAAACTTATTATAAAGAACCGTACCCGGTGAAGAATTTGAATTAACTATCGAAACGAAACACAAAAAAGGAGACTGCCAATAGTAATGGTTTAAAATCTCATCGAAGGCAGTCTCTTTTTCAAATGTCATTATATTTTCTAAATTATTACAGCATCACAAATGTAAAAATATCTCAATACAATAAGTATAATGAAAATTAACTATCTCATATAGAGTATGTACAAAATGTATAAATATCAGGAAGATAAATGCGTCTTTGTAAATTAATTAACATACGTCGTCCTGATAAATTAATAAAATTCGAGCATTCTGATCTAAGATAACATAAATATCAAAATCGATAATGGGCATCTTTGTAATTAGTCCATAGTTTTTAAAAGTTTGGCTTAATTTGATATGATATTTGATCAAGTTTTCTTTAACAATATATTTTCATGTGGTATCTTTCAAAGTGGAAACGGAGTGGAGTCCAGGTGCAAAAACATCTAGTGCAAAGTTAATACGGTAACATACTGATGCTGACATACATAGCATACGGTGACGGCACCCTCACCCTGCCGGCCCAGAAGGTCTCGTTACACAAGATCCCAATCAGGAAGGAGGGAAAACGTGTGGTAGACGATTCCATCTTTTGGAGGTGCGACAAAAAAATCAGGGGATATTTTGTCCTTGGGTAGGTCGGGACTTACAAGCAGCTTGACAAATGGCTCTCTCAATAAGCTGGCTGTCTCCGTGTTAGGTCATATCTTATCTTAACATGATGAAGATTAGACAAACGCAAGCGAGACATGGCACTCCCACTAAGCTGGCTTTTCTTATCTTAATATGATGAAGATTAGAGAAGGTCACATGCACCCGCAGGTCTCCACCACCATGTTCGGCAGCGTCTTCTGCGTCACCGTGTTGTTGGAGTCCACGTACAGCAGCCGCAGTGAGCTGAAGGTGGTCGGCGCGCAGCACGGGTTGAACTCAATTCGCTTCTCGTTCGACACCGTGTAGAAATATTTCTGTGGAAACGATTGGGACATTATTTAAACATACTTACATATTTACGACTGTTGTCCCCGAAGGGTTAGGCAGGACCAGGCAACGAGGACGGCGAAACCAGTCCACGTTTCACCATTGACAACTGCACATGTGCTCAGCGTGACAGGTGGTGAGCCTATCGCCGCTCTATGCTGTTGGATGTATGTGCAGTCTTTAGTCCGTTTACGACAGTCGCCTTTTACGACACCCAAGGGAAGAGGAGTGGTGGTATTGTTTTTAATGGGACGCTACGCGACACAGCTCTCATGAGAATAAAGTTCTTTAACCCTCATGCTCACCCGAATAATGTTGTGATAGTAACTGTTGTCTGGCATGGTCACTGTTGAGATGGGTGCGCATGTACCCTTGCAGAAGTATGCGTGGTAGCCCGCTGGACGGATGATCCAGTCGTCCCAGCCAAGATCCTGAAATTGAGTAGATGGTCATCAAATTAGTTCATCATCATTAGTGGAGCCCGTATAGTTCATTCCATGGTTTTGTAGCAGAATGTTGTTTTGTGCCATTCTACTAAGATATTATGTGCGTTACATGCCATAGTATGGCATACTATGGCATAATATGGCATGTAACGTTAACCGCTCTCACGGATGCCAATAACATTACTGATTACTTAGTACCTTATCGTTAATTTTAAAAAGGTACAAAGTAAAGGCCTTTATTGCAAAATGTCTCTAAAGACTTTTTAAGACAGATTAAGGCAACGTGTTTCGCGAATTGCCATTTTTTGGGGAATAATTTTTGAACGAACCGCGGATCCTATTGTTTAATGTTTAATTTTTTGGTTTTTTGTATAAATTCTTATCACAAAAATAAAAAAGCACAAAGTTTAATCGAATTTCTTTGATGGTCTTTTTTGAAAATTAGCCCCTCTACTCGTTGCCTGCTGTCATCTAGCTAAGCACATCTTGTATGGAATAGCTGGTCTAGTTATGCAGACACACGATTGAAGACGTTTGATTATAGCAGAATCGGGGCTCTGGTCAAACAGTGATCGCTAATGTTAATGAACGCGCGTGAGTGCGGGCATCACGTTTATGGTTGTCATCGATACATATCCCGTGACTGCGTCCGTCCTAACTAAAGTGAAAGTTCATATTTTTTTTCTTTGGAAGTGTTGCTAGTATTAAAATTTTTTGTACCCTTTTAATGTTTATCATATTTTTATATACCTCGTTGACGTATTGTTATCAGAACGTAGTGATTGTAAATGTTTTATTTGATGAAATAAAAAATGTATTTTGATGTTGGCAACTGATGATATCTGCTGGAAACTCGGACTTGCTTCCTTTATTTCTGTGATGTATTGTATACTTTACTTTTAATAATAATAATTATTATTTATTTATGTAAAAGACAGGAGTGTTGATTTCTGGTCAGATTGTGTTTGTTTAAATTATTGTACGCTATGTCGTCTTACGTGAAGACTTACTATCATAATAAATTATACACTTTAGTACCTACGTTTGGTTGTATTTTATAGATATAATAAGACAGCGGGTCTGTTAGATTATTTATTAGAATCTTAGTGGCTATGTACACAGCAGGCTATGCAAAACTGTCAAAAATCTCCAATCAATTATCAACTTCAGCTGTTAGGTATTAAGTTCAAACTCGATTGCAGACTTTGGTTGTTTTGGGGTAGTTTGACATACTGTTGCCCTTACCAAGCTTGGTTCAAAGTGAAGTAATTGTTAGAGATTATGCCCAACTGATTTAAACTTGACTTGCTCACATGCATTGCCTTATATGTATATGTTTGTAACAATATACAGGTCGATTTTTATCAGTGTCGAAAAATTTGTTTCTCCACTAATGAAACACCGTATAGCAATTTAAACAAAACAAAATTGACCTGTTTAAAGACTATGGTTTGCTAAAGTTAATGCAAACATTGCAAATGGAAGTAAAACTCTTTACACTGATCTAATTGCTTTTATGTTACATATATTATTCAATTCTGACGTTTCGGATCCTTTGAAATGAATGAATGAATTGAAAAGTTCGTGCATTTTCTCCTGTGACGCAAATAGGTTCAAATAAAGTTTTATTTTCATTGTATACAACGTGTAATTGGAATAGTGCAAAAACTTCGTACCAATTTCTGATCTATGAATTAATAATTTTTCTTTGTGTCACTATTATCCTGTAGATCGCCCTACCAATCGCATGTTTTGTCATTAAGCGCCCACTTGTCATTGTTCCATACCACAGCGTCGACTTTGTTTACATTAAACATAATATATGAGTAAGTTTTTAGTGTTGACTTAAGATTAAAGAGGACAAGGGATCCGTTCCGTACGGCCTACACATAAGGCTACACACAACATTTGAAACTTTTTTCTACAAAGGATTATGGTACCCAACTTTTTTTTGTTGTTGACTGGTGACTTTTGTCACCAAGGGCACTTCTCGATTATTGATTTTAGGACTTTTGTCACCGAGGGCGCTTTACAGGAAGAAGGATTATATCTCTACTTTGAATAAGAGGCATGTAAATATGAACTGCTTGGCGTGAAAATATGACTCGGCATGATGCAAAAATCTTTACTTTGGTAAAACTTAACATAGTTTAAATGTGAAGTTTCCTCTTTTGATTGTGCACAAATTCTTTACAGGTTTTGCGCTTTTCTTATTACACGTTGTAGGACCTCCTGCATAATGTTGACGATAAATGATCAAGCTAAAGTCTTAACGTAAGACGCTGAGATGAGTTCACGTTGTACGCAGTTTGTGATCTGTGGCTTTATCATAGTAAATGATGTGTTGTGTCGTTAGCCTGGCGTTTTATTCACCTTAACCTTAACCTTTCCAATATTCTTTGCCGTGCGGCAAATGGAAAATGCTTGGCACTATTATATGACATAGACCTACGACCAATAGGTTAGTCAGAGACCAGGGAATGAGGACCGCAGGAGCTGGCCACTGCCATAGTTTCACCAAAACACAACTGCACATGTGCTCAGCGTGATAGGTGGTGAGTCCATCGCCGTTGCTCTATGCTGTTGGATGTATGTGCAGTCTGTAGTCCGTTAGTCGCCTTTTACGACACCCAAGGGAAGAGATGGGTTTTTAGTATTCTATTAATCAGCAGCTTTATTTTAAAACTGGTTTAACGGGACCTAACACGATTAATTTTGTAAGTAAGTACGTATCAACTTACTGCTTGACGTTCCGGCCACGATGCTGCGGCCGGTTCGCTTGTGACCACGACGGAGTTTTAATGCAATGCAACGCGATAGTTAAACGTTTCAGCTTTATTATCCACACAGCTCCGCTAATTATCGATATACTTAATTAAATTAATTATATTTTATTTTATACTTGATTGTAGCATTTTTCGCGGGCAAGATTGTGACTTGAATTCGTCGCTGGCTGTCAATGGGTTAAAGACGAAGGTTAAGTGAAATACATAATTAAAATATATTACTTTAATAGATTTTTTTTAACTATTACATCTTACATGCTATTCGTAATACTTGGACACTACACTGGTATGCTCAATATTAAGGGAAGCTCGGACAGACTACATAAAAGTTTAAAATAAAATTTAAGAAAGACTGAAAATTGTTGAAAATATTTCCACGAGCCGGATTTGAACCCGTACCCTTCGATCAAAATTTGCGTTAAAATTAAAATAATACATATTTAAAAGAAGGACTTCTTGACGGCAAAATAAAGATTGTAGTTTATTTATTTAGGTGAAACATCTGTTTTGTCGGTGGTGTTTTGTAGAATATTAACGTGTAATTTAATGATGAATATTATATAACGTTTACCACTTGACGCCTCACATTTTAATATTATTGTTAATATTTATCAAAACAAAAATTTCTTAAAATTTACGCTTTTCTCGTCAAGAAGTTCCTTTTAATAAATTCAATCGACAGTCATACAAGCTACCCTTAAACATCTAATGAAAAGTTAAGTACATAGTAGTAGTGCTCTTACATTTGTTAAGTAGGTATTCACAACATCCTGAATGCAATAAAAAACCGTTAAATTCATAAAAACAAAAATATTTTCTTTTACCAATCATTGACTTGATCAATACAAATCTACAAAAATACCTTACTTACATCTAATTCTATTCTAAAACATTGTCATTTTGCATTGTACAAATAGTTTTTCTATGTTTATAATAATATTTTTAACAATTTTCCATTATTAATAATAGTAATCTATCTATAGCCTCTTAACTATAGGAACAATTTGGGCTTAAACGTTAAAATGTCTGTTCCATATCTTTCTATAATTGCTATCTAAGGAAAAAGGTACCTGCCGTTTCCTGACAAACTTCCTAAAGAGGACACGATTACACTTTAAATGAAAACTAATACAAATATTCCGCACTTGATTCAATGCAATATACAGTAGTACCTACAGATAACTTTTCAGAAAGACTTGAAACAGACTCTAAGATTAAAAATAAACTTATACATTTCAATTGCTGATAATTTATCATACTTCTCGTTACATTCTAATAACGTAAACATTTAATTATCTTTCCACATGCATTAAAATGAAAGAGAAATAAGTAAGTAGATAAACATTTTTAAAAATTAATAAGTACTCTTACTAATCGAATTAAGTCAGTCATGGTTTAACATTGTTTTTTTACCCAAATAAAGCAAAAAAAAATTGTCATAATTGTACAGAATAGCTTCTTGAAATAAAACTACAAAGTACAACAATATTAATAGATTCATCCTCCCTTTCATTGAATGCGCATGTGAAAATCTGTTTTAATATAATATGTAAACAAAGTAACCATTCACCTATGCAATATTTAAGGGTTCCGTTCACCTGAAAATTCTTTTTTGAGAGTTTTACCGAAAAATCCTTTAACTTAACTACAGCGCCATCTACCGAGGCTAGATGTGAATAAACTAAACCAGTAATACACTCGAATGCACACAAAAAGTATCATCAAAATCGACCGAGCCGATTAGCTCATTTAGGCATTCAGTTACATTCACACATACAGAAGAATTATATACTAAACTTATTATAAAGAACCGTACCCGGTGAAGACTTTGAATTAACTATCGAAACGAAACACAAAAAAGGAGACTGCCAATAGTAATGGTTTAAAATCTCATCGAAGGCAGTCTCTTTTTCAAATGTCATTATATTTTCTAAATGATTACAGCATCACAAATGTAAAAATATCTCAATACAATAAGTATAATGAAAATTAACTATCTCATATAGAGTATGTACAAAATGTATAAATATCAGGAAGATAAATGCGTCTTTGTAAATTAATTAACATACGTCGTCCTGATAAATTAATAAAATTCGAGCATTCTGATCTAAGATAACATAAATATCAAAATCAATAATGGGCATCTTTGTAATTAGTCCATAGTTTTTAAAAGTTTGGCTTAATTTGATATGATATTTGATCAAGTTTTCTTAAACAATATATTTTCATGTGGTATCTATCAAAGAAGAGATGTTAAGTGGAAACGGAGTGGAGTCCAGGTGCAAAGACATCTAGTGCAAAGTTAATACGGTAACATACTGATGCTGACATACATAGCATACGGTGACTGCACCCTCACCCTGCCGGACCAGAAGGTCTCGTTATACAAGATCCCAATCAGGAAGGAGGGAAAACGTGTGGTAGACGATTCCATCTTTTGGAGGTGCGACAAAAAAATCAGGGGATATTTTGTCCTTGGGTAGGTCGGGACTTACAAGCAGCTTGACAAATGGCTCTCTCAATAAGCTGGCTGTCTCCGTGTTAGGTCATATCTTATCTTAACATGATGAAGATTAGACAAACGCAAGCGAGATATGGCACTCTCACTAAGCTGGCTGTCTCCGTGTTATCTTTTCTTATCTTAATATGATGAAGATTAGACAAGGTCACATGCACCCGCAGGTCTCCACCACCATGTTCGGCAGCGTCTTCTGCGTCACCGTGTTGTTGGAGTCCACGTACAGCAGCTGCAGTGAGCTGAAGGTGGTCGGCGCGCAGCACGGGTTGAACTCAATTCGCTTCTCGTTCGACACCGTGTAGAAATATTTCTGTGGAAACGATTGGGACATTATTTAAACATACTTACATATTTACGACTGTTGTCCCCGAAGGGTTAGGCAGGACCAGGCAACGAGGACGGCGAAACCAGTCCACGTTTCACCATTGACAACTGCACATGTGGTCAGCGTGACAGGTGGTGAGCCTATCGCCGCTCTATGCTGTTGGATGTATGTGCAGTCTTTAGTCCGTTTACGACAGTCGCCTTTTACGACACCCAAGGGAAGAGGAGTGGTGGTATTATTTTTAATGGGACGCTACGCGACACAGCTCTCATGAGAATAAAGTTCTTTAACCCTCATGCTCACCCGAATAATGTTGTGATGGTAACTGTTGTCTGGCATGGTCACTGCTGAGATGGGTGCGCAGGTACCCTTGCAGAAGTATGCGTGGTAGCCCGCTGGACGGATGATCCAGTCGTCCCAGCCAAGATCCTGAAATTGAGTAGATGGTCATCAAATTAGTTCATGACAAAATTAAATGTAAACATGTAGAAAAAAACAACACGAAAAGAAAGACAAATCAAGAATTTTGATCATTATTGTTTCCATTAGATGCGAATGATTTCTTGTGTAAGTTTTCTTTTATCCATTAGGACTGTGACATCATCATCATCATCAGCCTATAAACGTCCCAATGCTGGGCACAGGCCTCCCACGTGGACAATAGCACGTGGGGATATTGGGCCATAACCCACCACGCTGGCCCAATGTGGGTTGGTAGGTTTTAACGACTGTCATCTTACCACAACAACCGGGACCAACGGCTTAACGTGCCTTCCGAAGCACGGAGGATTTTTCTTATTGATACATATAAAAGCCGAAGTGGTCATTAATGTGTTAAAATCTCCATCCCTCAGTTGGCATGCCCTGACAATGAGCCGCTAACCTTACTGTAGAAAGATTAGCGACTCATTGTATAATTGTGCCCGATGAAAGATGATTTTTCATTCTGAGAGTGACATTTTTTACACGAAAAAGCTGCGCGCGGACAGCCCTTTTTTTAAGAAGCATAGAAAATTAATTAATGCATAGATGGAGTCCAAATGAGACTCATATTAGTTGTCCTATTTTTTCAAATGGGCCATAAACATTGAAAGAAGTTGCCAAAAACGTCTAGCGAAAAAAAAAAACGGTCACCACTTATGATACAAAATTAACCCGACCTATACAAATAAAAGTAATTCGAATGGTGACCAAATGGAGTGCCCACTCAAATGTCATAGTACTCCTTCTATGCTTTAGTTATTATTCTGAGATAAGAAGTTACCCAGCGCTCTCTGTCCAAATAGTAGGGCGCAATAGCCAAAAAGCAGCATTTATCGGTATTAATTGCTAGCCGTTTAGCTAGATGGCGCTGTTTGGCACTCACCTTGAAGCTGACGTAGAGGTGTTCCCGGCAGCAGTCGCTGGTGTTGGGCCCGCACTCTAACGCGCGCCCACGGCGCCGCTTGCCCGCGTACTTGGTGTACAGCACTAGGAAGGGCCGGTGCTTCTTGTGGAACGATATCGGTGCGCGCCGAAGCTGTGACGAAAGGGGTAATGTCAGCATACAATCATAATCATTATCAGCTTAAACATCCCACTGCTAGGCTCATGCGTCTCCACATGTACTACAACACATGAGAAGATTGGTTCCTATACCATCACGTCTCTTGGTGTCTACCTCATTCTCTTACTCCCTGAAAGAATTAGACGCACGCACTTCTTATACGAAGAGCACTCGCTTTTGCAGACACAAGACAATAAAGCGTGTGGCAGCAGCTCATTAATAAAAGAATACTACCAGCCAATCTCTTCTTTTGGCTGTCGTAAAAGGCGGTACAAAGGACTGAAGACTGATCATAAGTATATCCAACAGCGCTGAGCACATTCAGTTATAATTTGGTGTGCCGTAAAGTGCATCAGTGCACTAATTTTGCGGTCATCGTTGCCAAGTATCTGACTAACCTTTTGGCGATAATAGTCATAGGTTTACTATATAATATATAGAAGACAATAAAACAAACCTGACAAGTTCTGCAGGCGACATGGAGCGTGTGCTTCGTCTCCCGACCCTCGAGCCACACTCGCACCGCCCAAGCCAGCTCCACGCGCACCCATCCCTCACCGATGCTGGTCTCCTTAATAGCGATGGGCTTGGTCTTCTTAAACTGCTGCTGGCTGTCCCAGTGAGCAGCCTCCGAGATCACGAACGTTTGGTTGTACTCGTCCAATGGATCGCGCTCCTAAAATTGAAGAAGAAGTGGTGCTGGGTGTTTTTTTATAAATGAGACGGCAAATAAGCATACGGCCTGTCTGATGGAAAGCGACTAACGCGTCTATTGAGGAGAACGTTACCAACGAAATCACGCTCTTTGCCGACCCGGAAGCTTTAGCTCTTAGGCCTCTATGATACGTGATTTTATAACGACAATGTTCAGAGCATTGTTATGTGTTTCAACATTTAGAGATATGAAAGCCACTCACCATCGCCGTGGTTTTAACAAAATAAAAAAACTTTGCTTTTGTCAACAGTATTCAACATTTGGCCCAATGGCCGCTCATCGTCCCACAGCTGGGCACAGGCTTTTTCACATGGACAACAGCACATGAGAAAGTTGGGCCTTAACCCACCACGTTGACTGAAAGCGGGTTGGTGGTTTGCGAATGAACGCAAATATGTACTTAAAAGCCAATATTAGAGTGATTGCCTGCTTTAGCATGTGCCTCACCTTATAGAACCACAGTTCCACTACCGTGACCTCCTCTGGCTCGACGTCTGGCGGCAGCTCGAACTGCATGCACTTGAAAGGATACCTCCCGGAAGTCAGGCAGCCTCCTGTAACCAGAAAAAAAATGTTATTCATCTTAATTTTAAGCTACAAACTTTTCGGAGCTCACTACAAAATGGTTATCACCGAAAAGAACGCCTAAGTATAAGATGTTTTATATTATGTTAACTTCTTATTGTCTTGTTTCACGTACACCATCGTGTATGTATTAGTTCAGTGGCTTGATGTTAACATTAGGGCATGTTGTATTATTGAATGATAATTGAGAAGGAATTTTCTTCTGATGTTTATACCTAGACACTGATGGAACTGTTGCAAAAGGCCTTCTATGTTTGTCAGCCCTTCTCGGTCGGTGGCATTCCCAAAATTCGAATTGATAGGAAATAAACTAGAGTAAATGAAGCGAAGATAACGAAACGTTGAAAAAAACGTGAGTAGGACGTGGGTTCGATTCCCACCTGAGGTAGAATATTTCCTAACGTTTCGTTATCTTGGATATTATTTAAGCGTTATTATCGAAAATAAACAAATATTAACAATTAAATGTATCAAGATCGTACAAATGGAAAGCTGTGAGCGCTGCCTACTCTTAGAAAAACAGTCGTGATTTAAATTTATGGCATATGCCATGTAGGTATGTTCTTTTCAAGGTATGTTCTTTTTACAGCTGGGTACGTATGTTAAAAAATCACCGCTATTGATCCACGTTCCACGTTTTCGATGCCCGTGAGAATTCGAACTCACAGCGGCAAGGCCCACGAATATCTCGGCGCGATAAGCGTGAGATATTCATGTGGGAGTAGTGGGTTGTGGGCCCATATCGCGATCCACGACCCCACTAATTGGACCGAGGCGTGCCCCCGGGGGCGCCGATAGCGACTGCCACTGTATTTTTAAAGCTATTTGTCAACACCGTATCCGTGTTTCTGTAGTACGCAGTATTTTTGTTTTGGATACTTATATACAGGAAATTTTTGTTAAAAGTGTCAATATTATCTTGAATTTGTGTACCGAAATAACTTTTAACTACAGGTTGCTTTTATGTTTTACTTTTATCTATTTTAGTTTTAGCATTGCGCACGTTGCTTATCTTGGACAATTGCAAACTTGAGAGTAAAACTAATTTGTAATTGAAAAATATCCTACAGTTTTTTAAGAAAGCGGTAAGCATACGGACAAACTTAGGTAAGTTTTTGTTTACTCGCTTAAATTTTTTTCCTTCATTAATCATCATCATCATCAGCCCGTGACAGTACATTGTGGGACAAACTTATGTAACACATTTGAAAAATCAAATCTTTTCTCTTCTCACATTATTAACTGCCCCTTGTGACAGTGACACCTGCTTCACTGATTCTAAGAACGTGCGCTTAACCTTCCTCATAATATATTTAACTCCCAGCTGATAACATTATAATTACCGCCGATATGCGAGTAAACATCGGCACGCCGCCGGCCCGTGGTCCGCAACGGACAACGCACAAAAAAATGATTGTTAATTATTCATTTACTGAAAGCGGAGCAGATACCGAAGCTAAGGAATGGACTCATAAAAAAAACTACTGCATGATAACGGCGACAGTAAGTAAACAATATCAGAGCTGATACTGCTTGATACTTTGTATGAGTACGATGAATAATTGTGTGAGATCCGTTTGTCATGGGTACAATTAAACTGCACAAGCGGCCAGAGTAGCTACTAAGAATTGAATTGATCACTCCAGTGTTTCCTTTCCACTATTCGAAAGAGTCAAGCTAAAAATGTGTATGAGGGTAAAGATGCGCGCCATCTATTGAAAAAGTTGCGAAACTAACATTTCGCCAGTAGCGCTTATGGCGCCATCTAGTAACATTGAAAAGTAACTTTAGATTAAAATTGTTTTTTAAATTTTAAGCAACCCAATCGAACAGCAACAAGTTGCACTCCGTTATACTCCGCGATACTATGTTCATGAGCAACTGATTTTTTTATACGTAAGTGACCGTGACTTCGTCAGTATTTCGTCACGATTATGGCGATTATTTTTACATTGTGCACTATAAAAAGATTTATCACAAATTCGTAATGGGAAACACTGTCGATAATAATATAATCAATAGCAATTAAAAGAGTAACGCTCTTTAATTAATTCTGTCGTCTGTTAGTCAAAAATCACTTAATTTGTGATGCGACAATATGTTAAAGAATGCTTATCAATGCTCTTGTCAGTCTTGTGACATGACAAATTAGTTTAAAAAATGCTAGAGGTCAACCGATATCTCAAATGTTTGGACCCAAAGCACTACAAGGAAACGTGCTCGGGGCATGGAAATGTTAAAAAATATATTAATAAGTAGGTTTAATGAAGTAGCATTGTGATAATTATTATTATTATTATTATACAACGTGCCAATTAAATTGCTCAAATCCTGAAACAAGTTTGTTCAGAATCGAGAGTAAAATAAATTCCACTAAAAAAACATCGCATTGTGCATCGAGCACGGAGCGTGCATAGAGCACCATAGAGTTTCTAGTTTGCAATAAATATAAGAAATATAACACAAACAAATAAACTTTTATTTGTTTATCTTTTTAAATTATCCGTGACAAAATATTTTAATCATCATCAGCATATAAACGTCCCACTGCTCCCACGTGAACAATAGCACGAGGGGATATAGGTCCATAACCCACCACGCTGGACCAATGCGGGTTCGAGGGTTTTAATGACCCTCATTTTACGACAGCAACCGGGACCAACGGATTAACGTGCCTTCGCGCCCGAAAGCGCTAGCCGCTGCGCCATCGAGCTCCTCAAAAAAATTATTAAAATATTTAATAATAATGTTACACATTTGTATGGTATGGTATCCCATACAAACTTCCATCGCTTCAATTTTACGTGATATTGTTGTATCCCGACGTTAGAAAATTCATCCTTTCGCCACCTCTTACTCGTATAATCGGATGCGGTGCAGTGCGTCCTTTTTCACGCATTTTTTTAGTTTTGTACAAAACTGTTTTATAATGGTGTCGTGTTCGTTGATAATTGTTGAGGTCAACTGTGTAACACCAGACACGATAGAAATTCAAATTGTTAGCAACCTCTATATAGGGGAAGTCCCCTAGAGGTTGCTAACAATTTGAATTTCTTACTTTTTCTTCACGAAGTCGTGACAGACACGATTTTTTGACAATCTGTCTTTTTGAGAATCTGTCTTTTTGAGAATCTGTCCATATGAGAATCTGTCCTTATGAGAATGACCCAAAATTGGGTTTCTCGACCCGTTTTCTCGTGTTATGTCTATACATACACGATATGTCAAAAATAGACATAATAGTGGTTTTTGCTTGTCTGTCATATTTTTGTCAACAAACCGTATCATGCAACATAATTTTATCGTATTTTGAAAACTGTAACCGAGATACACTGGCGTGCAAAAATAAGTAAGTATCACACTTTTAAAATTTCATGTTTTTTCTAAACTATGGAAGTTAGAGATTTAAAATAAAAAAAACGTTTTATAGCATTTTATCAGCTTTCTTTGAAACTATAGTAAATTATACAATAGTAACATTTTTAAGTCTTGTGTGTCTTGTTTATCTTGTGTACTTTAAAAGTTATTACAATTGTATAAGTGTGATACTTATTTTTGCAGGCCAGTGTAGTTTGTCGTTCCCGCCATCGAAGTAAGAAAGAATATCGTCCGCGCGATATATCTCGTGTTGCGCGTGCTAGGCCCGCTGGTAGTATATTAATAGTATAGGTACCTACTACCGAAGTACCGCCCATCACTTCCCTATAAAGGCTCGCGTCGACTAGGCTCGCCGAGCAGAGTCGAATCGAATCGCAGAAAGTCGCCTCCTATTTATTTCTATGAAAGTGCGTCCACCAGCGACGAGCCGCGGCGCGCCGAATCGAATCGACCGCGTGAATTGCTCGACAGGCGAATTTCTTCGCGCCGATGCGATTCGATTCGACTCGGCGCGCCTCAGTCGACGCGGAGAAGCGAATGCGCGCCAACGTATTTTTATTATTTCTATATGTAGATATCGTTTAAAACTCATAAAAATCTTTGTTTAAATAAAAATTTATTTTTTTATAATTCTTTATTAAAAAGTATTCGAAATAAAAACATCTCTTCATCCGAGCTGTTCATGACGAAAACACGACCTAATTTGTTGAAAAGTTACCATGAATGAACAATTCGATTTGATTCTTCATAGATGGACGCACTAGGAATAAATGCGCCTCGCTTCGATTCGACGCGTTTCTACTGTAGTCGACGCCAGGCTTTAGGTGTCGTAAAAGGCGACTAAGACTGCACGTACGGTCGGGGTCACCGTCGCTTTACCACTTTGCAGCGATTTTCGTATGAAGCGCACCGCCCGCCCGGGTGCGTGCCCGTACCAAATAGACGACGCGGTGTGCAAGGGATTTTGACCTTTAGAGTGGTAAAGCGGACTCCGCCATTGTACATCCAACTGCATAGAGCGGCGCTAGGCTCATCACCTGCCACGCTGAGCACATGTGCAGTTGGTGTGCAGTGGATTATGGCAGAGAACTGCTATTGCGATCTTCATTGCTTGGTCTCTGACTAACTCTTCGTGGATAATTGTCGTGAACAAATGCAATAAAATAGGTAGCACACATCCGTAACTCATTCGGGTCATTACACAGTCGGGTTCCTCTAATTAGCCGCCGCCGCTAATTGCCTGCTGATAGTGGATAGTGGGTTCAGGAGGGCGCCACAATTGGGCCTTCGGCGCTAGCGCAACCCACTTCGACACAACCTTAGTTCCGGCTTTTTTGTGTATATATATATGCATACATACATACATACATATCACGACTATTATTCCCGAAGGGTTAGTCAGAGACTAGGCTATGGGGACAGAAAAAGCAGTCCTCTACCGTAGTCCACTTTTCACCAAATAGCGACTGTACTGTGCTCAGCGTGACAGGTGGTGAACCCATCACCGCTCTATGCTGTTGGATGTATGTGCAGTCTATAGTCCGTCAGTCGCCTTTTACGACACCCAAGGGAAGAGAGGGGGTGGTAGTATTCTTTCACCGCTGCGCGACACGGTTAATGCATAATGATTACATTACACTCGCGATCACGACTTTTATGTAAGTAATTAGACAGTAAAATTTTATTAATTATCCTCAAACGGTAAGTCAGAAACTAGGTCGAACGTGGGAATAGGTACGCGTAGGATGCCTATACTAGGTTTATCAACGCATCATAAGTTTGTTTATCCGTTATTTATCTAGTTAAACATGGATTAAGTTTCAATTCTAAAACTTGACAGGGTGTAAGGGTAGTGGTATACAAGAGTCGAGCTCTCTGAGTCCTTTTACTTAGGGATCGGAGTCGTTTACAGAGCTTGCGACGACTCAGAGTTTACGTGAGCCTCGGAGCGTGACACTAGAGCTCGAGTCTTTTTCTGCGCTCATGTCTTTTTTTTTAGCTCTAGTCTTTTGTTGTGCTGAGTTAATTAATGTTTCAAAGTTAGGATTTTAATACAAAACACTGATGGGTGTGCTTAAAAAGCAATGATTGTTCATTAATAACATTGATTCTAATTGTAAATGCGAAATAAACTATAGGTAATTTATTACAATAGTAATTAAATAAACTTCATCTGAAATCTCGCCTCGAGCCCTTGTTAAGGATCAAGCTTCTAGTTATTTTGAAACTCGAGCTATTCCTGAAAGCTCTAGTTTATTTTAAGACTCTAGCTCTTTTGAAGGCTCGAGTTGTTGCTGACTATTGCTGAGAGCTCGCTCTCAACTAGACTCCCTGTCGCCTGTCGAGCTCACAGAGCGCTGCAAATCGGACACGTGTCTCTAACTCTAGAACTCAAAGACTCGAGGCTTTTGTACATCGCTATGTGAGGGGGGAAAAATATAAAAATATTATCATAAACTTAAGCTTTCAGTGATAAGGACTGTATTATGTATGCAATGTTTTACTTGTACTTTTATCCATGAAACATAATCATAACTACGTATTTTATATTACTGTGCGTATAAGTGTGCGATCTCATGCCGGTTGCAGGTTTTCCAGCAGATCTATGAACAAGTCCTTCCAGAGGTGCTTATTTGAGGTGCTTATTCAAATTAAAAAATACGAATAATAAGTTAATCAACATAAAAAGAATCAATTGCGCTTTGTAATTGTCAGGAGAAGGTTTGTTGTATGTAAGGTTTTTTTTGAAAATTAGTCAAGCGTATAAAATCACGTCCCGCTAGTTTATTATATAATAATTGTTAATTGTATAATAAGAGTGGAAGAATGGGGTTGCACAAAAGATTTCGACGGTAAGAAGTGCTACTGAAAGAGAGTTAACCTCGGCATGCCCGGCTAGGATAAGATAAGACAATTATATAATTGAAAGTTAATGTAACTTTAAGGAGTACAAGATAAGATAAACAGCGATCTACTATACCTACCGTAGTACGCAAAATAAACAGAACCTAGGACAAAGTTATTGGAATTGTGGCACAACAATGTTATTTTTTAAAGGCCAAACTTGCGACCTCCTGCCTTAACTAGGCCTTTTAGTAAAATCTGTGGTGTAAGTTAACCCTTTTATTCTCTTTTTAATACAGTAGCTAGAACTAATCTAGACTAATTTCTTCGCGTTTAATACATCAACAGATGTTCAATCCGGTAAAGTTCAATTTAGATAAACACTTCATTAGCATGTCAATATAAACTACTGCGTTCATAATTTATTCCCTCACGAGCGCGATCGATCCAAGCAAATTAGTGAAACCACATTAAAACAACCCGCGGAGATAAATAAAAACATAACACAGAATAAGTAGTAAGTATCTCTTATTGAAATGTACCGCGGAAATCGGGCATAAAAAATATTCAATATTTACATCAGATAACAAGCGCGTGTATCGCCTATCGCCAATTATATATAAACAAATTGCGATTCGTGATATAATTGTGCGGTAACGTTTAACCTACTTCGGCCATACTATACCCCTGTGCTACATCTGAGCACGCGGGCGGCGCGTGCGCAGGCATAGCGCACAATCAATGCGCGCCGCTATCATGCTTTTCGCACTTAAGTTTTTTCACACACTGTTAGGGATATTTTATTTTATTCAGTAATCAAATCAACAACAGTAGAAATGTGTCCATTAAATGTATAGGTATACATTATAAGGATACATTTCTATAAATCTACTTAAATATTATACTATTTTAGTGAATCATTCCTTTTTGTATTTATGTTGTAATAGAAATATCATAGGAAGAAACTAGCGCCTAGGACACAGGCTCGGCCTAGTTTTGATTATAGTGATCTTGTACAAAAGACTTATATTTATACGTTAACATTAATCTAAGTATGTTTTTTTGATTAGTCAATATTATTATTATTATTACATTAACAGATATTATACTTACATATATACATACTTAAACATACACACATCAAAAGTGTCTAGGGATCAACATATATTTTTGCAATAACTTTTCTCCTGATTGATATTAATCAAAATTTTCTTTAAGGATTCATCAAACAAAGTGTTTTCGTTTGTCTACAGTAACGATAAACCAAGTCACCTTTGCATTAATAAAGAAATTTGCCATTTTCCTAATAAAGGGATTTTTGACATTTGAACCACTAACATTAAAGTTCGAAAAAAAGACTGAAATAACAGTTTTCTTTAAAATTTTATTGGGTAACTTAAACAATTAATAATCCGTGTTTCTACCGCGAGCACTAACAACACAAGAACATCGGTTTGGCATACTCAAAATGAGTTCATCCAAATCACGCTGTGGAATGGCCGCCCATGTTCGTTGCAACAACAAAAAAAGGTCTTCTTGCGACTGGATACCCTCCATATTCGGCAGAGCTCTTCTCTGTAGCATATCCCATGCATGCTCAATCGGGTTCAAGTCTGGCGACTGAGCAGGCCAGGGCATGACATTGATGTTAGCTGCGGCGAGAGTCTGTCTTACAACTCTTGCGGTGTGCGGTCGTGCATTATCATGCATTAACTGAAATAAGGGACCGATTTGCACTTGTAGAGGAACGATGACGTCTGATACAATCGTCTCAGCATAAATTTGAGCGTTGAGGTTGCCTCTGATCCAAATCAACTCAGTTCTTCCGCCGATCCAAATACCCGCCCATACCATGATGGTTCCACCACTATAAGGATGGACTTCCTGGCAGGATTTTAATCGCTGTTGGCGTCCAGGGGTTCTCCAGTGTCGTATACGTCTTGTATCCGGTCTCATACCAAAACGAGACTCATCAGAAAAGCACACGAAACGCCATTGTTCTTCTGCCCAATTTCTGTGTTCAAGAGCCCATTGATATCGAATCCTACGATTGTGCATTGCTATAGGTGGTACCCTTAGCGGTCTTCGGGAATGAAGGTTCACTTCATGCAAGCGGTTTCTGACTGTTTGGTCGCTAATTAAGTTCCCTGAAGAGTGATGAAGCCTCACGGCTAACATCATGGCGGTTATTGTTGGAGCTCTTCGAGTTGTGATTTGAATGTATCGGTCTTGTCTCCGTGTGGTGCAGCGATACCGTCCTCCATGGCGCTCAGCCACGGTACCAGTGCTTCGGTAACGTGTCCAAAGTCGACTGATAACACTCTGACTTGTATTCAGAGCTAAAGCCACAGTACGTTGCCGGGAACCAGCTTCTATCATTCCCACGGCTCTGAGCATTTCTTCCCTGCTTAAATGACGTCGCCGCTCCATAATAACGTTGGTTTTAATCAGTAGTAGGGAAACAGTAGCACTAATAATGTCTTCAATGCGTTGTATGTTTTTATAGGGAAAATATTGACAGCTGATTTTCATCTTTTACTAGAAATTGATTGAAAGTTCCTGTTTCAAATTATGAAATGCACCAAAAAGGATCCATATAAATTTATAAAATCATAAATTTATTACAAAGCCACATCTCAATCTCAAGAAATCCGCATAAAAATGCTTGATCCCTAGACACTTTTGATGTGTGTATATTCAGTGTTAGGTTATAAGAGGGTTTTCGCATTTCGGTTTCCCATACAAACTTTCAAGTCGACTTTTTTTAAAACTACTAAGCCAATTTTAATAAAACTTTGCATACTTAAGTAAAATACAGAGATCTAAACAGTTTGTTGAAAACATTTTTAAAAACGTTTATTTAACTGAGTATTACGATTTTAAACTTTCTATAGTGGACATTAAATCGCAATAACTCAGCTAAATAAACGTATTTTAAAAATGTTTTCAACAAACTATTTAGATCCCTGTATTTTACTTTAGCATGCAAAGTTTAATTAAAATTGGCTTAGTAGTTTTTAAAAATTTCGACTTGAAAGTTTGTATGGGAAACTAAAATGTTAAACCCTCTTAAGCATTAATGTTGTTCACAGTTTATTGTTTTGTTATAGAGTAAATTAAATAGCTTATTAATTATATAGTCCCACTGCTGGGCAAAGGCCTCGATCATTGAAATATGTCTTCGCTACAATGGATAGGTATTGGCTAAATCAGCACGCTTGTCAAACGCGGGTTGGTGAAAACAAACCAGAGCAATGAACCGTAAAATCAAAAACACATTCCGCCTGTGAATTGAACCCTGGACCTGCGGTTATCGGGCCGAGCACAGCCACTTGGCCACCGAGGTGATACAAACACAAACAATAATTACACGTAATTTATTTATACGATATAACAGCGCTTGGCCTTCATCTTAGGTATAATGATAAGGCGTTGAAGCGTATATATTGTTTAACTAGCGGCCGCTCGCGGTTTCACCCGCGTGGTTTCCGTTCCCGTGGGAATATCGGGATAAAAAGTATCCTATGTGATAATCCAGGTTATAAACTATCTGTATGCCGAATTTCATCCAAATCCATTCAGTAGTTTTTACGTGAAAGAGTAACAAACATCCATCCATACTTACAAACTTTCGCGTTTATAATATTAGTAGGATAATATGAGTAAGAGGAACCGGCTAATAAGTTACTAATTAAGATGATAGTAAATAGCATGGCTGACTTAGGAAAAGCCCTACGACCGAATTGAGTATACAATTTATAATACATGGGCATAGAACCCCGGAACCTCAGTCTAGGATCTGCGGTCTAACCAAAACTACACACATAACATTCAGTACGGTATTCTTTTAAATAGTTTATGGTAAATAAATTAGGTACTTAAAAGCTTGCGGGGGCGTATTGTTAAATTAAACAGCTTTTCTTTAACATTATCTTGCATATTTATTTTGTTTAAACTTTACAAAGCACATTGAAAATAAAAACGTCATGTACGTGATATCTATCCATGCCTCGGACCAAAATATTTGGTCCGAGGCATGGATAGATATCACGTAGTTAGTTTTATTTATCTAGGTAAGTATAGGTAAGTACTGTGGAGTCTATGTCATGTTGATGCGCTGGCAGGTTCTACGTTGAGATAATTTGTAAATAAAACTTATAATTTGAAATCATGAAAAAGTAATTAAAATGTCAAACGGGGCTTCTGGAGAGAACGGTCTAAAATGAGAGCATGGATCTCGGACCAAATATTTTGGTCCGAGATCCATGCTCTCATCCGTAGATAAATAAAACTACAAAAACGTAAGATATAATAGGATTTATGGAGCTGTGTGGTAGCGACTCATTCAAAGAATATTACCAACTCATCTCTTCCCTTGAATGTCCGTAAAACGGACGGACTAAAGACTGCGCATACACCCAACTGCACAGCATAGAGCGGCGATGGGCTCACCACCTGTCACGCTGAGCACATCTGCATTTGTTATTAGGCGAAACGTGAACTATTGCAGAGAACTAATTTTGGGGCACTCATTGCCTAGTCTTAGACGAACCCATAAGGGATATTAGTCATGAGTGATGTCTATGTATAATAGACGGATAGGTACATAAATCACTAATTTAAAAATATACTGTAACGGAAAATTTCTGTTTTAATTAAATAGTGAAGATAGTCCAGAGTTCATTGAATCGTGATAGCTATGGCATGTATCGGCGCGTGACTCACTGCCCAAGAGATTTATCTTCGCGTCACTTGTTAGGAGAACTTTAGGAAACATGTGTACACGTCGAAATGATGACTTTATAATTTGGAAAATAGACAATATTAAAAAAATTCTGCATGCGGGATTCGAAGCTGGTATGTTAAATCGCATCGCGCTTCATCCGGAATCCTCAACCACTGAGGAACTGGCTATCTTATCTCTAAACTTCCGGAACACAACTATGTTAAGAAAATTGTGGTTATGGCGCCAGACGTTAGATAAGATGGTGGTGGCTATATAGCCAGGCGGACTTAACAAGCTCTACCACCTACCAAACGACACCCAAAAGAAGAGATGCAGCATTCTTTATATAATAAGCCAACACAAAACAGCTTGTGGAGGTTCTAATTTCTAAAAATAGCAAAAACGGAGCCTTGAATGCGTTGCATGCGCCTGCGCCGATCAAAGTCCATGCTCGCGCGCGCTCTTCGGCACGGCTGGGAAAAATGCTATCGACTGCAATGCGAGGAATTCTAACTGCCGGGGGCAAAGTGCGGCCCTGGCTCACCTAGATCTAGTTACTCTAGATGTTTAACCATTAGTTAGTGAGGAGGCATGTTGCATCATACATTTTTGCATTTTATTAGTAGTAGCGACTTATGATTTTATATTATTTAAGTTATATTCAATTTACGTAATTCATCTAATATTGAAAGAGTCTCGGATTAAAATGTGTAAGCTACAAGAACATTTCAGCACATTTAAATTGATAGATATAAATTGAAAAATAAGGAACACACTTTGCCTGGGAATTAATCCTGGGACCGCCGGATATCGAGCCAAGCGCTGTACCACTAGGCCACCGAGGCGTTTACCGAATAAACCATAATAAGTGTTGCATTTCAATATCTACTTTATTTTTTATATTAAAACAATGTTTATACTAAATTAAATTTTTTAATGATTTCTTTCCAGATTATAATTACTAGACATACTTTTAAGTTTGCAATCGCAGTATTTGAGCATTTGGATAACTGTGATGTGGATTACACTAAATCGATTGCGGTGTTCGTTACATAATATTTAACGAATAACAAACACCATTTATTTCCCTTTGCATCGAATAAAGAACTCAAAGTTCGATAAGTTTAAAATTTTAGGGCAAAAGACATCAACGCGTCATATTTTTTTTATAAGATATAAAGTTTCTGTTTTAATAAAAATTGTTTGTTTGTCAAGTTTAGTGTCAATATACTTACTTATTTTTTTATCATTTTAATTTAAAATGTAATTTTCTACAAATCTTCTTCTTCTTCTTTATTCAATGGCGTTTTCTTGATAGATTTCGCCATTTCTACAAATCTCCGAGTGTTGAATTTTTATTATCATTTTATCGTGACGTTTCGAACTCTTTACGGGGTTCGTGATTACAATTTGTTGTGTTCGCATGAATTTAAAAAAGCAGGAAATAGATATTTGTTGTGTATAAATATAAATATATAACTACAAATATCAATAAAGCTGCTCTATCAAGCTAGTTAGCTAGCTAGCTAGTTAATACATATAATCACGACTATTATCCCCGAAGGGTTAGTCAGAGTCAGTATGAGTGTGAGGAGAGCAAAAGCAGTCTTCTACTATAGTCCACATTTCACCAAATATAGACTGCACATGAGCTCAGAGTGACAGGTGTTGAACCCATTGCCGCTCTATGCTGTTGGATGTATGTGCAGTCTTTAGTCCGTTAGTCGCCTGTTACGACACCCAAGGAAAGAGAGGGGGTGGTAGTATTCTTTCACCGCAACGCGACACGGTTGATATTAGTCATCTTCTTATCTCAATTTTCTTGAAATCAAAATGAACACGAATACTCATTTATGTGTTTTGTGACACATTAAAATTTGTGTGTGCGTAGCGCGTGACAGGGACATAGGTACATTACAGAAGACGTAATGATAATTTTTTCGCGAATTGTGCGTCACGTGAAAATGACAAATAGGGAAAGAGACTGTACTGTCGGCCTCAGAAGTACAACACTTAACACTTTAACTTTAACAAACTCGTTGGAAACGATCGCGCTCGTGCAACTGTTAAGTATGAACGCAGTAGTCGGTATGACATAGTACTAAAGTTTTAGCTACTTCTAGGCAGACTGTACCTATAAGTGCAGAATGAGCTGCTAAGTAAAAACTAGTATTGATAAAACTAAGCTACTTACTTATATGAAAACAGCTTTTATTTCGGTCGTACCTCGAAACATAGCATTACCTAGGTACTACAAAACAGTAGTACCTATATTCAATGTTAAACTCGTGTTTCAAATGTTGTAACTCTGTTGTTATTGTTTATGGCAATGTCTAATTAAGACATAGTTTGGTAGTAAAACCAGTTTATCCAGATTGATCAATTCAGACAAAACTGATCAATTCCAGGTAATGAATTCGCAATAATAATAATAAATGGTTTAAAAAAGGACGTTTTGAAATAATTTTGGTAAAAAGACGGTAAAATCAAAGAGAAAAAGTCCTATTTTTTTTAAATGTGTGGTTACGTTTGGTTTGCTACGACAAAATGTTATTATAGTATTCAGAAATATAATATTATACTTTGTTTAAATTATTAATTATAAAATATTATGATATGTCTGTATAACTGTGTCGCGTAGCAATAAAAGAATACTACCACCCCCTCTATTCCCTTGGGTGTCGTAAAAGGCGACTAACGGACTAAACACTGCACATACATCCAACAGCATAGAGCGGCGATGGGCGCACCACCTGTCACTCTGAGCAGATGTGCAGTCGATCTTTGGTGAAAAGTGGACTATACTACAGGACTGCTTTTGCTGTCCTCATTGCCTAGTCTCTGAATTACCCCTTCGTGGATAATAGTCGTGGTTGCATACATCTGTTATGTTATGATCTGTAATCACTTATACTAGACTAGCGACCCGCCCCGGCTTCGCACGGTTACTACCCGTACCCGTACCTAAACAAATTATAGCCTATAGCTTTATTCGATAAATGGGCTATCTAACACTGAAATAATTTTTCAAATCGGATCAATAGTTCCTGAGATTAGCGCGTTCAAGCAAACAAACTCTTCAGCTTTATAATATTAGTATAGTATAGAATAGAGATAAAAGCGGACCACCCACCGCTAAGGAATGCGTCCTATATGGAAGTACGAGAGGTAATAATGTGGGAACTGGTATGAAAGCGAAAGAGTTAAAAGAAATAGACTTTTTTTATAAAAGAAGGAGGCAAACGAGCAGGTGGGTCTCCTGATGGAGAGTAATCACCGCCGCCCATGGACCAAAGCAAAACCAGAGGAATCGCAGATTGTGAGAGGGGGGGGGGGGGGATGAGCCTCCGGAACCCTCACTGGCCAGACGAAACACAACAGCACCAAGTGCCATTATTTCATGCTGGATATTCGTGAGAGGGTGGTATTACGCCGGGCGAGCCGGCCCAATGCGTGCTGCAACGCAGCGTGGCTCTACCACTCAGTCAGTGTCACTCATTTAGCACCACCCAGGGGTCACGTGTAGGGTCTCAAGGGTAAACCTACGGACGCATGTAACTTTAACCCGATGACGTTGGAGTGGTGGAGGCTCCACTGTGGAGCAGCACATTAAAAAATACTAGATATTAAATAATTTAGCTTAACCACTCGAGTACAATTATATATTTTTAAGACCTGGAGGAATCGAAGCCCTATTCTAAAGAATTTGTAAAATCAGACAATTAGAACGTAAGATTAGTCTAAAACTTTAAAATCAATCACACTTACGTAGTAAGTGTAGGAATGGGATGTCGATATTAATTTAATTGTTATTGACAGGTATACTGTTTATGTGTGTGTAGTCATGGCACCCATTGACCCATGCAAAGATAAATAAACCGCTTAACAGAAAATAAAAAACATTATCACTGCGTTACAAACAGAAATTAGGTTAAATATCTGCAAATACGTAAATACAAAGCAGTAAATTATAAGTAACTAACTACCAGCCCCCGACTTCGTCCCCGTGAACACCTCAGACCGTATCACGTGAAGAATTTACAAAAAAAATATTTTATTCAAACCTTGCCTGAGTTGTGTTTTTAAAACACAACAAATAAGGATTAGCCAAATAGGTAGGTGCAGGCGTTCGGAAGTAGCAATACACTATGTATAGATTTTTATATATAATTAATTAGATTTAGTAAAATTTTAAACACTGAAAAAGACGACAACCTCAGGCGGGAATCGAACCACGCACCTTCCGCATTACGGGCGGCTGCCTTAACCACTTGGCTACCGAGGTCTGGTTTTCACCCGTCGAAATTTGTCAGTACTTGATGCTTGTTTTTTAGTCAACATTGCTTCATCAAATCCTAGAAGTTTTCACCTCTGAGATCCGAAAGAAATATTTTTACAAATATTTGATGAAGCTGCGTTTATAGGTTTATGTTTTTTTATATATTTTATCGATTTATTAACGCTTAAATATACTTAAGTAAAGGTTGTCGTCTTTTTTCAGTGTTTAAAATTTTACTTAAGTATATGTAAGCGTTAATAAAACGCTAAAATATATAAAAATAAATATGTTAATTAGATTTAATTTATTAATGAACAAGTAATATATTTGAATTTGATTTACCAAGAAGCATTAAAGTTTACAATAATGATGTCATTGACTTATTTGTTTTGATAATTGCCGCCTAATTTATTCTACAGTGAAAGCAGAAAAAGTAATAATACTAATATTATAAACGCGAAAGTTTGTAAGTATAGATGGATATTTGTTACTCTTTCACGTAAAAACTACTGAATGGATTTGGATGAAATTCGGCATACAGATAGGTTATAACCTGGATTAATATATAGAATACTTTTTATCCCGATATTCCCACGGGAACGGGAACCACGCGGGTGAACCGCGAGCGGTCGCTAGTATAATAATATAAAATTTCAGTCAATCGCTTTATACAATTTCATTATTTTTATAACATAAGGAATAGTTCAAATAAAAGGAATAGTTAATTATTATATTAAATACGGCAGATATTTGTACGTACGTTACGCTAAAAGTTAATTTTCTCTTACCTTCAACCGGAAATATGATCTTTTGTTCCGTCCTGCCGTAGTAGTCGTCGAACTCCGGCGGCTTCTCCGTCCCCTCGTTCAGGGTCTGCCCCTGCGCCACCGGCATCGGCAGGCTGTTTACTGGCAGCCCCACCACTGGCTTCTTACTCAGCCTCAGCTTCTTCAGGATCTGCTGCTTCACGAAAGCTATCCGAGCCTCGGTCAACTCCGCTACGCTCAAGTCTCCATTCGCGCATCCCGCGCACATCCCCAACATTTCGCATTCGATGCTTAATAGGCTAATGACTAGAAATACTATCACGGGCACTCGCGGCAAAGTCATCGTGGCAAGTTCCTCCGGCGCAGGCAGTTGAAGTAGGCAAGGAGGTCTAGACGCATGCGTGCGGCGTTGGCGGCGGGCGGCGCTCGACTGATTCGCGCCCGTGGCAGGCAACGCTTTTAAATGCGCACGCGCACTCTACAGCTTATGCACTTTAAAAAAGCTTGGGAACTCCCGGGTTTAACACACATTTACAATCACGGCTGATATCCATAAAGGGTTAATCAGAGATTAAGCAATGAGGACCGCAGAAGCCGTGCATTGCCCACTTGGAAGTGGGCAATGCACGGCTTCTGCGCCACACCAAACAACAGCGTGATATGATGAGCTCATCGCCGCTTTATGCTGTGTTCTTTCACTCACCGGACAATACACAACAGCAACGAGTAAGTGGTTTCACGCCGACATTCCGTGTGAGGGTGTCGGCCCAATTCGTGCTACAACGCAGCATGGCTCTACCCTGTCTGTTGACTGTCTGAACAGAGTCACTCATTTAACAACACCCAGGTCACGTGTAGGGTCTCAAGGGTAACCTACGGACGCGAGTGAACCCCAATAAACTGCAAAGTCCTTCCGATAGACGCCCAGCTCGTTTCGCCGACTCCTTCTGGGCTTGCCTGGACGTCTTTAACGTTGCAAAAATACAAGTGCTATAACAATCTGGACAGTCACCGTAGCTGGTTTTAGCAACAAAACGTTGCGCATACGGAAAAGAGTGGTCTCTTTAAACGAGCGTAATGTATGAACATTAAGCATATTCGTAGGCCCTAATAAAAAAAATTAGCTGTAAACTACCTAGTTTCTTTTATGGCTTTCACTGCGTAATCGTTGAACAAGCCGTGATGACCCGAACTACGCCTATAGGTTTCCCAAAGGTGGGCATCACGCAAACGTGTCCCGTACCATTCTAGATTCTCCGAGGCGTTCGAGGCGACGGGGGCGGAAATCGCTAAAATCTTTACAAAGTTGTGACGTCACAAACTGTGTCACCATTTTGGTACATCATCATCATACCTATCATCAGCCTATAATTGTGCACTGCTGGACATAGCCCTCTCCAAGAGCACGCTACTGAGCCCGCGGCTGGTTACTCTCATCCAGCTCTTTGTGCTCTTGCCCTTGCCATGTCGGTTGGGTCAATTTAATCGGAGACTGCATGGGTTATTCCCTTTGGCCCCTGATCTCGTTGTCACCCGTCTCCTTGGCCCACGATTTCTAGTTTTCTTGATAATGTCCATTAAAAGTCAAAAATGCTTAAAAGTATCATCAGCAGGAAAAACGTTAAACGATTTCAGTAATACTTAGTAATAACTTAAACATTAAATGCCGGCAGATACCCAAAAACAATATTCACACCTTGAAGCACTTTTTAACTCGACGGTACAAGTTGAAAATAATAGAAAAAATGAGCAAAGAAACATTAATGAAATTTATAGAAATCGGGGGCCAAGGAGACGGGTGACAACGAGGTCGGGGGCCAAAGGGAATATCCCGACTGCATGGTCCAAATATGCCCCTTAGTCATCTGACTCCATCATCTATCGCAAGCGCTTTCAAGTAGATCGCTTTCATTGCTTCGATAGTTTGCTTACTTAAAACTATTTTTAATACGTAGATATACATATAATCACGACTATTATCCCCAAAGGGTTAGTCAGAGACAGTATGTTAACAGGTAGTGAGCCCATCGCCGCTCTATGCTGTTAGATGTATGTGCAGTCTTTAATCCCGCCCTCTCCTTTCCTCTCCCGAACTACACGTGCTGGTCTTAGGAACCACCAACATTCAGTGCAGACTATCAGCACTCGTACCAAAAAATTTGGCAGGTCGTTCCTCTGTAAGACCATTCGGCTTTGGAATTCTTTGCGGACGCATGTGTTTCCCAGCTCCTACAGTCCCGGCTCCCGGGTCTTTTAAGCGGGGCGTGAAGCGGCATTTATGCAGGCCGTCATGAAGGTCGTCCCTACTTGTTTGCGAAAGTTGATAATTCGATTTTTATTTTATTGAACACGGTTTGTCGATAATTCTGTTGTACGATGTTTCATTTCAATGACGCATTGTTGGTGCGATGTAACGTTTGTGCGAAAATTCTTGTTGCGAAAAACCCTACAGCGATCGTTCGGTAATTTATTTGTTCGATAGCATGTTGGTTCAAAACGTCTACTGTAGTCCTGGCATTTAATTAGAAACCATAATTTGTATTATAGAGACAGGCAAAAAAATAACAACATAAAATTCTCATTTAGATGTTTTATTTTTATGAAAAATCATACAACACAATAACAATAAAGATATAAAATCATTTATGTTTGCAAATCTGGAATGATGCCTACTTACTATAATTTTTGAGTGAAAAAGCAGCACAATTGAAAAAACCGAATCATCAACTTTCGCAAACAAGTAGGGAACCCGTCATGAATGGGTACGCTTGTTACCGTGCTTGTTCCACTGTGGGGAGCGCTCTCATTATTTTGGACTGCATCGGCTGCTTACCATCAAGCAAGATGTAGCCACAATGACGAGTCACTATAAAAAATGTACTGTTACGGCATTAAATAACTATAATTATACTTTGTCCTCACTTGATACACTACACAACAACGTGATGTACACACGCCAGTACTTTAAAACCTACAACAAAATGTCTTACTTCGATACATTATGAACTTTGTCAGTAGGGTGTAAGGATCAAATTTTGAATATGTGATATGCAACTGTACCTATAATGTGTGTATGTATGTGTTTACTGTTAATTAATAAGAAAGATACAAATTGATGAAGACGACGTGAAGTGCCTTGAAAATTTTGTTTGATTTACTTACTGCGTTGTAATGGTTAAAAATAAACGTGCGTATCTATGTATAAAGCGTTTTATTTTTAGCACATAATTAAGCAACTGTTAAAAGTACGAAAGTCAAATATTACGCTAGTGAATGTCCGGGTCGCAATAAAGTTTAGTAGGTATTATATACAAATTAGACACCCATGGCGTGCACTATAAGGCTGTGTCATGTGGCGGCGTATTATAAGTAAACTTCCAACCCCTATCTCTTCCCCTGTGTGTCGTGAAAGGCGACTAACGGACTAAATTCCGCATATCCATCAAACAGCATAGAGCAGCAATAGGTTCACCACCTGACACGCTGAGCGGAAGACTGCTTTGCGTGCTCATTGCCTAGTCTGTAACTAACCTTTATGGTATGTTTCTAAGACGGACCGCAGGCTGCAAACTGCAGCTGCAGGCTGCAAGCGACACTACTGGTTTCTATGCATCTCTATGAAATTGATTCCAAGCGCGGCAACACCACGCCCTGCGGCCGCAGCGCGCAGCGACCGCAGACTGCAGCACTAGTGGTGCCGCGAACCGCAGAGAGTTTACATGTGTCACCACAGAATAACTAATAGTACGTGTAAGGCTTTAAACTGTCGCGTTGCATTGCATTCAAACTGTTTTAACGGGACTAAACACGATCAATACTTACAAAATTAATCGTGTTTAGTCCCGTTAAAACAGTTTTAATATAATAGTACGTGTCACGTACAAAAATGGTACTGGAGTGACTGAGGCATCGCTCTATGCATTGTGCTGCCGCGGCATGCCGACGCACTTGGAAGTAGAAGCAACCGCGACCGCAGGCAGCACTGCGGTCAACCGCAGCCGCTAGCCTCAATGTCGCCTGCGGTTGCAGTCTGCAGCCCAACTCGGAAACATACCTTTAGGCGAATAAAAGGTACTACTAGGTCGTGGGTATGTAAATAAACATTCCTACTCTCACACCAATTATCTAGCCCAAGAGAAGTTTCGTTATGAAACTCATTAAATGGTTACTAGACAACGGATAAACATACATACTTATTATACATAGAAAACACCCAGACCCGAGACAATTTAGAAAACAATAATTTTTAAATGGGCCCGACCGGGGATCGAACCCGGGACCTCAGAGATGGCGACACCGTGAAAACCAGTGTACAAACCGCTCGACCAAGGAGGTCGAGTGGTTTGTACACTGTAGGTAAATGAAAAGTGTGCATTTGGGGAACATTTACCTAGTATGTAATTAATTTAAAAATGTGCTAATTTCAGGAAATGACATATAGAGGCAGTAGAAAATAGGCGAATTGTGTAACACCTGAATAGCTATTTTGTTGTGTGAATTTTGGGAATTGATCATCAGATGAGTCAGGAAACGGATCATGAGTGTGCGTAATGTAATGTCCACGTGAAGCCGTTAGCACTGCGTGTCACGCGGCCCATGGTGTGCACTGCACACTGTGCACTATAGACTTTGACCCCGGATTCCACCGGCCATTGTTGCATGCCTCGAGTGGACTGATAATACAACACCGTTGATAACCATTGAGATGTTAAAACTAGAGACGACGCCGCGAACCAAGTTTTTGCGCACTCAGTTGCGGCATGTGGGCTGCAAACGCTAAGGTGAAGCACATATCAGTGAAGTCACAGTTTTGACACAGTACCGGCACAGTGCGAAATATTCTTTTTACACGTTCTCTATGAACGCATCCCCACTTGTCAGTGTCAGTGACGACACAGTGCTCTCAGTGTTGATGCTGCTCTTCTTCTTCGTCTAAAGCATAGCTATCATTGATAGCTCCGTAGTATTTAATAGAGCCATAGCAACAATCACGATATTCGACGACGGACACGTTTTCACTGAAGCTCCGTGAACTGGGATGACATGTGTGAATTGAATCACTTACGCAACACTGTAGCACTGATACTGATCTGAGCGAACACGTTGACGGAACTGTGACTTCACTGATATGTGTGAATCGACCTTTAGTCACGGTGAGGGATCGATCAAAGAGATTGTGGATTTGAAGCCGCAAATCAGTGAGCATAAGAATTGGTTGCCCCTCTCTAGTTATAATACTTCAATAGTTGTGTACGTGAGTAGCCTTATCTGTACCTTTTTTAACAGGGAAATGCCGCCTCCCATGCGGATGTGATTTGTAATCCCATGTATCACGCCCCGGCGGGCTGTAGGCTCTCCCCGTCTCTTTTTCTCCTAATGGGTGTGAGGTAGTGAAACCTAGTACTAAGTACTTATTATTATGCCTAGTATAAACACTTTCATACTTACTTACATACTTTTTTCGAGATAGGTAACCGGAGCTGTCAATGTCACTTCGTTGTACGAAGAGCACTGCCTTCTCAGAACAATATGCTTTAGTTATTGTTCTGAGACTGCCTTCCTTCCTGAGGTACAATAGGCTATTTGACAGTTGTAACAATAAAATTTATTTTATTTATTTATTTATTTATATATAAAAACTAACAGTTTTAGAATATTACTAGCTTAAAAACATTTGTAAATGAAAACCTTTAGTTCCCTAAAATACAATGCATAAACCACCTACTTAAAGTAATTTAATACACAAAAACAAAAAAGAAACAAATGTGAACTCAGTTTGCAGTTTTGCACCGAACCAACTTGGGATGGATTACTATGTTAACACTGTGGTTGGGAAACGCCCACAACCAAATGCATACATTTTACAGAATTTATTCAACGACCTTGAAGCAAATCAATCAAAGAAACTTTGAAACAAGCCAACAAGCACTCAGTAAACAAATCTATTTCGAATAAATTGTCATTACAAAATTTACAAGTTCTTCTGATAAAACTGTTTTGAACATAACAAGTCTTGCCAATAGGAACATAAAATAAATGTTTCTTAGTGCACAACCGCCCACATCCATGATAAAATATGAAATATGTCGGAAATGGTAGTTTATGATTTAACGATAATTATATCCAATAGTTTTTTTTATTAAGATAATTTGCAAATATTTTATTTTTACAAAATAAATTTCCAATTTTTACCTGTGGATTACAAGACCCGTAACACGGGCAGCCATGATTGAGCTTCATTGTGACGTCACATTTCACAAAATTATCAAACTATCTGTCAGGTTCAAGACAAATTTCTATATTTATTGAAATGTGACGTCACAGAGCAATATGTCACGTGACCAACCCTTTTCGCACAAAATTAGAAATGAATAAGAAAAATATGTTTTTTTTTTTAAATAATTACTACCTAAAGCTTTTTCGAGTAAGAAAATATTGTACGTTGTATAACGGCACAGGTGCGGCACAGGTGCGGCATTATGGAAATAAAGAATTAAAGAGACTGCAGGTGTTGCAAGATTTAGCTCCCACAACTACAACTACTTGGCACAACACCACTAGTAGTAGCCACTGCTTGAGTCATCAAATCTACTTACTACCCTTTTCTCTACCTACTTACATACATATAATCACGAAGAGTTGGTCAGAGACTAGGCAATGAGGACCGCAAAAGCTGTCGTCCGCCATAGTCCACTTTTCACCAAATAGCGACTGCACATGTGCTCAGCGTGACAGGTGGTGAGCCCATCGCCGCTCTATGCTGTTGGAAGTATGTGCAGTCTTCCGTTATTTGCTTTTTACGACACCCAAGGGAAGAGAGGGGGTGGAAGTATTCAATTAGGGGCGAAGAAACGAGATACCGTATCTTATTTAGACAGGCACAAAAATATGTCAAAAACACACATAACGTAAAATCTTGTTATTTATAGTCAGGTTAAAACTGGACCACAAATAAAATTCCCGGGACGGATTTTAATAATCTTTGGCCAGAATCATATGACAAGTTTTTACTTTCATTTTCCACAAGTCTTATCAGTGGAGGTTCTAGTCTCAGCTCTCGGACCACTTTTGCCCTTTGTCAGAACAAACAATTTTCTAAAAATAAATTATCTAAATGCCAAACCTATTTTGTATGAACGAAATTTCGGAAGGGATGGTTTGACGACCTCCGTGGTCGAGCGGTTAGCACGCCGGGTCTGGCGTCGCGCCATCTCTGACGCGGGTTCAATTTCCCGGTCGGGTCAATTTAGAGAAAAACTGTTTTACTAAATTGATTTTTCGGGTCTGGGTGTTTTTTCTATGTTTATGTTCCGTTATCTTACCATAAACGAATTTCAAAATAATACTCATCTTGGTCTAGATAGTTGGTGTGAGCGCAAACAAATAAAAAAATATATTTTAATGGAAAACGCAAACGAAAATCGGCCGAAATTTCGATTCGGGGAAAGAGAGTATAGTTATAGGACCTCTGTACCGTACGCGCGGTCGGAACGGAGCGCAACCGAATATCGCCGAAATGTGATCGGCCGGGAACTTCCCCGACTGTCTTAGGAGGCCGTTCCAAGGTCCTACGCGGCTGGCTAGACCGGAGACAAGCATCTAAGAGACAGTCAGTACTGTTACCGGAGATGCCAGCAGATTGTCCCATGAGAACCAGAAAACGGCAACGCCGCCAAATATAAAGAAAGAAATCACGTTTCCCGCAGTTTTTTTCAAAAACTTATGTTAAATGGCTTAATGCGGTTAGCACATTCAGCCAGTGTCAAAAAGAGAGACAATTAATTTAAAATTTTCTTTGCTTAGATACATACATACATATAATCACGACTACTATCCCCGAAAGGGTAGTCAGAGATTAGGCAATAAGGACAGCAAAAGCAGTCCTCTAAAATAGTCCACTTTTCACCAAATATCTCTGTGCTCAGCGTGACAGGTGGTGAGCCCATCGCCGCTCTATGCTGTTAGATGTATTTTTTTAAATGTGACACGTCACAGTGACTACATCCTGCTTGATGGTAAGCAGCCGATGCAGTCCAAAAAACGAGAGCGCTCCTTACCGTGGAACAACCACGGTAACCCATTCATGACGGCCTGCTTAATGCTGTTTCACGCCCCGCTTAAGACCCGGTCCTATAGGAGTTGGGAAACACATGCGCCGGCAAAGAATTCCAAAGCCGAATGGTCTTACAGAGGTGTTGGTGAGGCGTTGAGGTTAGAAGGGAGCCCACGGATGTTAGCGAACTTCACCTCAAACAACGAATGAGTGATGGGAGAGGAGGAAGCCGCTGTACTACCTGCATTCTTTTATAGGCACTGTCATTGGAAAAGGGGAAGGAAGGGACGTGAAGGAGCCACTACTGTTGCAAAGAAATTAACAAAGCGAGAGTCTTCGGCTACGGCATTGGAAGAGCGTTACAACCACAGCCGACACGCCGGACGGAAGGGCCCCATACCCTCCTGGAAGTGTCGCCGGGTCCCACCATTTCCGGTCACCAACCGGCACGACGATCCACTTGACGACTTGGCGGGCGTACACTGCCGCACGGTGGTCGATAACCGGGCGAACTGGGTTCTACCACCAAATGCTCAATTAGCACCACCCAGGGGTCACATGTAGGGTCACGAGGATACAAACCTACGGATGCAAGCATTGTTAACCCCCAAAAATGTATGTATAGTCTTTAGTCCGTTAGTCGCCTTTTACGACACCCAAGGGAAGAGAGGGGTGGTAGTATTATTCTTTCACCGCTACGCGATACGGTTGCTTAGATGATAATGAGTGATAACAAAATGAATGTTTAATGGTAAATATAGACGTCTGGTTACTTCTAAGACATTGTAGAAAGTTGCGTTTGCAGTCATGGACTCAGTGTGCAAAAAAATAGCTTGGCGGTGTCATCTCTAGTTATAATACCTCAATGTGCAGAACACTGTGACTGATGCGAGCTGGGATCGAACCTGAGACCAATGGGCCTAAACGCGGTGGTCTAACCACTATGCCATGCCACAGAGGCGGTTACTTTCCTTTAAATTTTTCGATAGACTCAACGCACATTTCATTGTGTTGTTTTTCAGAGGAGGATCAGACACCGACTTTGAGTACGACCGACTTTTAGTTGTTACACCGATATTTAGTAATCGACTAGAGTAAGACTGCTTAGTAGAGCAAGAACCGATTTATTGTAGGACATGAACATTGGTTATATATATGGTTCTATACTGTTCCATTCTCTCCGTCAAAAAAAAACAGACACCGATTTATCCGTCGACATTGGAAGATCGAATAAGGCAGAAGACTGATTTTGCGGTCATCATTACCTAGTCTCTTACTAACCGTTAGGGGATAATAGTGAGTGTATGTATGTTTGTATGTACATAGTATACACAAATCAGTCATACTTCATACAATGTATGTCAATGTACGAGTTTATCGATCGTAGTTAGCACGCTAAGTTGACGGGTGAGTTTTGGTTCAAAAAATAAGTGTAATCGTACGTGCTACTGTCAGTGTATAATCAAGAGGTCAAGCAGTGAGGTGTCGGCACACTCGCGCGTTAGGCTTTCGACCCATTTCTTGGTCGTTGTTCTGAAGTTTTGCGAGGTCGTTCACCCGCCGATATCGCTTACTGGTAAAAACCGAACGAATGCAAGTAGATGAGCGTACCAAATGCCATAAGGGATGATTTATATTAGAACGGGACGTGCACGGAGCGTGCCCCGTCCGGGCCGTTGGGGCCCCGGACGGGACACGGATCATGCACGGTGTAATAAGAACTGCTTCATACAAAATGTATGCAATGTCTCCAAATCAGTGGCGCCGTCCGGGCCCCGTGCGGGCCCGGACGGGGCACGCTCCGTGCACGTCCCGCTCTAATATAAATCATCCCTTAAGGTCCCCAAGTTTTACTAGTCTTACTAATTAATACTATTTAGTAGTTTACCGGAAGGCAGCTTTTCATCTGCTACGATCGATCCTGCGTCCTGCCTGAAACACCAATGAGTATTTGAATCATCTAACTATCCATTCGGCTAATGGACGCTAAAACCGTGCTTAAACCTTCATCGCAAATAGGCGAGTAAAGTAGTACCTACCTACGTCAATAACAGAAGTAGATACTTACAGATATTTTTGACAGTTATTGGTTCTTATTTCTAAAAGTGTCTGTAGCTGTCAAAATTGTGTGTCAACTTTCGTTGCTAACCGTACAATGTGACAGTGACGATGTCATGGATAATGTCTTCGCCTCAGATCAATAACTAAAGCATATTGTTCTGCGGTCTTCGTAGCTACTCGTCCTCTTTGGTGATTTTACCTTATGTATGGCCCATTCCGGAGTAAGTGCATGATCTGATCACAGACAAAAATGTCGACGTATTTCGGTTAGCAATGCAAATTATCATTAAAATAGGCTCTTAGTAAAATTTTGAACAGGTTTGTATGAAAAAAATGAGTAAGTTTGGGGAAACCGAAATACGTAAACCCTCATAAGACGATTTTTTTGACAAGATAACGTTCGGAATGACTAACAAAAATGTATAGGTAAAGATAGACATGCACGTGCGGGGCACGCCACCCGATAACTCAGCTATTTCGCATTAAGCACAGCCACTCCGCTATCGTAAACTTAATTATTTTTAGCAGATACGATGCCCGATAATTGGACACTTTAATGGGGGCACGCTATAAACAACGTAAAATAATTAATTAAACTATTTACGTTAACTATGTGTAACGAGCGACGAAATTGACCCGGTGAATTACGCGTTTTTGTTTATGGCAATCCGAGAGAATTGTTGCCTTACTGGGCGAATTATTTAGTGAAGTATCAACTACATTGCTTCGCTAGATTGGTTTTTTAAAACTTTGTCTGGGGGTTAATGTCACTCGTGTCCGTAGACTTACCCATAAGACCCTCGTGACCTCTGGTGGCGCTAAATGATTGACACTATCTGAGTGGTAGAGCCACGCTGCGTTGCAGCACGAATTGGGCCGGCTCTCCCTCACGGAATATCTCGTGAAAAATAGCACTCGTTGCTGTTGTGTTTCGTCCGGTGAGTTAAAGTACCGGGGGCACATCTCCTCCACAATGAATACTCCTTCCTCAAAGGTCCTAGGTACTCCTCCTCGAGGCCGGCACCACTACTCTGGTTTCGGTCGGCGGTGGTAACTTTCCATCGGGTGATGCGCCTGCTGCAGGTGCTATAGTTATTTAAGCAGAAGTAGGTAGATTGCTTTGCTAGTTTGATATTTTAAAATTATCGTTTTTATTAACAAAATGGCGAAGCAATGTATTGCTACTCGACTATACGATACCTGTAATATGAATAAATGTAAGGGACAAATTGCTACTTTTCAGGAGAAGCAAAAAAACTATTTTTATTCTGGGAAAATGCATATAACTTTTTTATTTCAAATAGTACGTAAAATGTATGAATGACAAAGTTTCAGGAAGTTTTAAGCTCTTTATGCCTATTTAAATAGAATTATTATAATCCTCATACTTTCTAAAATGGATTTTAAAAAAGTATACCAATCGATAGAGCGCAAAATCTCAAGTCGAATTGTAGGTAGGTATTTATGTAAGTAAGTCATTTTTATCATTTTGTCCCCATATTACAGGTATCGATATTACTGGCACAGGTGCAAACTAAGATTTAGAAAGTAAGATATAATGGTCAATTTTATTGCAGAGGCTTATTTTTGTTAACTAACTTCATTATTTATTTATTCTTTATTTATTTCATTAAACGCGATCGAAGATAGTAATCATTCGCCAAGTACACGTATCTGCAAAGATATCTACCAATTTACCAACAACAAACGCTAACGAGTCGACCTGGAGCGGTCCCCACTTGTATGCAGCATGGGTGGCTGTTAACGAACTGCTATCTCTAAGGGAAACTTGACAGCTTGAGGTTGAACGGGGCGGGGGCAACAAACAATTGGCGCAGCTGAAAACAATGTGAAAGTATACACGTTTGCTGATCAACTTTTCCATAACTGACAAGTTTTTTCAATCAATTCTAAACCTTATTCCCTAGCGACAAAGTTCAAAATATATTGATGAAAATTGGCATTATGTAGTAGGCTGAAGTACTGGCGTCTGTACCTACGTACCTACTCGTTGTTGACATTACCGGCCCTGTCAACAAACAGGCGATAATAAAAAGGCAATGACAGGCTTTCTAAGGCCCGACCTTCAAACAGGGTGCGACGACCACTGATAAATCAACCGGTGTGACAAATAGACCAGCTATTTATAGCTTTTGAACTCAATTAATTTAATTGAATGACAGCGATGCATATGCCAGCCGCACTTTGCAACCCGCTTTGGGTCACAGTGGTCACAGTGGTGGGTTAAGGGGTTAAGAGGAAACACTACGTCAAAGTAACATGCAAAATAAAATTCTCATACAAAACACAGAAAAACGACCTTTCATAGTCCCCTGTTTCCTCCTTCAGAACTGGACCAATTTTTATTACTTTTCAGCATCGGTTAAAGAATGATTATTTATCTATATCTGTACGTCTGATTTTTTTTAAAACCAGCCACCTAATGTTTCTGAAGATGCCATTAAAACGGAGCGATTTCACTAAATTTTGAAGGCTCCTAGTTATTAAATAAATGAGTTAATGCAATAAAATCAAACATACAGACATAGAAAATCTCTTTCTTTAACCGATGCTGAAAAAGTAATAAAAATGAGTCCAGTTCTGAAACAGGGGACTACGCAACGTCGCCGCGTCGTTTATCTGTGTTTTGTATGAGAATTTTGCATGCCACGTCGACGTAGTGTTTCCTCTTAACCCCCCTGTGTTGTCCAGTGGGCAGGTTTGAGTCCAGCAGTGGGGCGTTTATAGGCTGATGATGAATTCATTTTGATGTCGTGCTCTCGTAAAGTAATGCGAAATAATTAAAGACTACATGACGGCTATAACAATATTAACTCTGATCATTTGATTTGGATTACATTGGATACCAGCAGTTGGTATCCAATGGCCACGACTCCGTCGTGAACACCCTGTAACCCCTGACGAATTTCCAAAAATCTTCCTAAAAGCATCAAATACGATAAATGAAAAAACGTGGACCGTGACGCGTAGCGGTGAAAGAATGGGTGTGTAATGTTTGATATAATTACTTATGGTCTAACGTTCAGATAATATAATTTCATTTCATATAATTTCATTTGATATAACAACTAACTTAATATAATAAACATTTAATATAATTTTAGATTCTATAATTTCATTTGATATAGGTAATACACTTTTGATATAATGTACATTTGATATAATAATCAAATGATATAAAACATAACTCATGTAATAAGCAAGCAGCATGCAAGCACGCAAGCAGCATGCAAGCATGCAGCATGCAAGCAGGCATGCAGCATGCAGGCAGGCATGCAGGATGCAGCATGCAGGCAGGCATGCAGCATGCAAGCAGGCATGCAGCATGCAAACGGGCGTGCAGCATGCAAGCAGGCATGTTTTCTGTCACGGCTCCGGCGCTGCTGGACTCCGGCGGTCCCACACGAGCTTATCGTTTACTTTTTAGCACAACCATAATCGAAAACACAACGTATTAACTTTTTAAGACAATATTTGAAATCAATTTAGGGTTAAAATGTTATTCTTATTTTTAAGTAAAAATTATATCAAATGATGTTATAGAATATGATTATTCTACCAATATAGCTTTATAGAATAAGTTGTTAGACAATATGAGTATTATATCAAATGAATAATATACGTAATGTTGTTTTAGGAAGTGTATTTAGAACAAGTAAAAATTATATCACATGAACGTTATGTTCTTTGAAATTAGTTCATTTGTCATTATATGAAATGATACGCACCCGTGAAATAATACTACCACCCCCTCTCTCCCCGTGGGTGTCGTAAAAGACGATTAACTATAGTGTAGTATAGTGACTATCATACGGCGACTGATGTTATCACAGCCCACTGCATTGGATTTAAAAGAAAGGATAATCTTTTTAATCTCTGCCCGAGTGACCGGAGAAAAGTAAAACGGGGCTATATTGGGACGCGTTAGACCTGCTATAGAAACAACGGTGCGTTGGATCTAGTTTAGATGTAGCAGTATAGTGGAGATTTAAATCATTCAGATTAATCGAATAAGGTAGGTCTAAATTTCGCGGTTTGCTAATTCCTAGAGTTCCAAGACACTTCCAGATAATAATATCAGCAGAAGAAGAAGACGAAATGTTCTTGACAATATGGCAACGTTTAGCGTTACGTATCATCTAGTTACACCGATTCCTGGCAGTCTTAAAAAAGTTCCAATTGTTATCCATTCGATCGCGTTTAAACCTACGGAATGCCTGGTCCCTACGCCTCATTGCCATTTGAATGCCTTTGGTCATCCAAGGCGCCGGTGGCCGCTTCACCCTGATTTTCCTTACAGGTGCATAGCGATCGTACATGGCAGTCACAGTATCATTAAAATATATGAACCTTCTCGTCGACAGAGGATGCTTGAACCAGGGCATCCTAATGGTCTCAGACACTTCGCTCTGTATCTTATCAACGTCAATATGGGCAAAGCTACGCCTATACAGTACCTTAGGGATAGGTTGTGGTGGTTTGAGTTTAAAGGAAAGGAAAATTAGGTCGTAATGGGAAAAACCAGTAGCTAGGTGTGTTGACCATATGTCGGGATAAGGGCTGGATTTGAGGTGAGGATTAAGTCAAGCCATGTGTCGTCACGAGCAATGTTCTGGTGAGTTTTGTTGTTGTTGTTGGTATTAGCGCACTACAGAGCGTTTCTTGTTAATTTGGTGTCTAAGTTCATCATTATTAAGTAAAACTATATGAGGGGCAGAACCATCGCATCTGCGCGCTATTTATCCACAGTATGATAGAAATATCTTAAGCGGTGTTCCGTTTCGCAGCGCCATGCGCCATGATGCGCCAATTAGACGAATCGCCTCGACCCGCGGCGACCCGGCGCGCGTCTATCTGTCATATCGTTAGCCGGAACTAGGGTTCCCAACCATACTGTTAAAAACAGTAACTTTTTTTCGCTATTTAACATACATAGGTACCTACGTACAATCACACTAGGCAATGAGGACAGCAAAAGCAGTCCTCTACCATAGTCCACTTTTACATACACACACACCAAATAGCGACTATTATGTGCTCAGCGTGACAGGTGGTGAGCACATCGCCGCTCTATGCTGTTGGATGTATGTGCAGTCCTTAGTCCGTTAGTCGCATTTTACGACACCCAAGTTTTCACCGCTGCGCGACACGGTCTATGAAGAAAAAGGTTAGTACAGTAAAAGCTCCTTATTCGCGCTTCCTTCATTCGCGTTTTCACTATTCGCGGATTTAAAAAATGCGACCCAATTCCTATATTCGCGGCTACAAAATTCTTTATTCGCGGATCTAATTGATCGCGCCGCCTTAGCACTGCTGCCTCTTGTCAAAGGATGCCGCACCCCGTTACTAGTACTATTATTTATTCTGTGCCGCTACCGACACTATCCAATATTCTTTGTAAATACCGTCAAATGGAATAATAAAAAAAGTAAAATAGATCTTATTACAACTTTGTCTAAACTATGTTGTTAAATGATATCGCCGTGGACTTTGATATAGCCGCCTTCGCCGCGATCGGTGTTTTTGAGAATGTAAACAAACAGAATGAAAGCAACATTTTGTCACCTAGGAACGTATCCCATATAATCCCATATAAATCACCATTCCGTATTCACGGTTTCTGTATTCGCGGCATATTTTTGGAACATATACCCCGCGAATAAAGAGCTTGTACTGTACTTAGACAAAATACTGTTTTTATGTCCGCTTATAAAATTAACTGAAATGTGGAGAGGGACATAAGAATATTTAAATATGATAACTTATTGTTAAATTGTGCTAATCGCTCAAAAAATGTGTTTTTAAAAGGTCAAAAAAACTAAAATAGGTACCTGTTGTTTTCTTTTGTAAAATACTGATCATTTTAGTTCTCCGACCTTATTATAGGTACTTAATTTCTCATACAAAAAGTTGGGAACCCTAGCCGGAACGGGCGCATGACGAAACAGTCAGGTATTATGTCCACTCCGTAGGTCGTTTCCGATTCTGTGTCGATAATGAGTGTATGTCAGCGGTTACACACTGTTTAATGTGCTGATCAGTTTATCGTGCGACCCCAACGAACGGAAATTCGGGGGAAATGTGACGTCATTCCGGAACAAATTAAAAGATACATATACAGGGCGTCCCACGGATATGTCACATGGAGGGAAAGTACCTTGAATATTGTAGATGGAACATTTTACTGAAAGAAGACATTATTTGAATTTAAAAAACAATTTGAACTGCATTTATAGATATTTAAATAATTACATGGTTGAACCGGGAATCGAACCCATTACATGAGAAAAATAATCATCCAAAAAATCAATCAAAAGGTTTCATCATAAGGATTATTTTTTGCTAAATAACATAGTGTCACAAATAAAACACGATTAATCGCGCCGCTTCGCTGCTATACCCATTCCTTACCGTCGTACCGTCGAGAGAGCGAGATAGAAGCGCCCGAAATACCTCCCCTTAATTTATGTTAATTAATTAACCTTAGTTTTAGTTACCGCAAGGTGTTTGAGCGGATATTTAACTCCCAGCTCATTCACTACCTAGAGGATCACTCGCTGCTCCATGATCATCAGTATGGGTTCAGACCCAAGCGATCAACGGGTGATTTTCTAGCGTACGTCTCACGTTACTCACGCATGGGGTGAAGCGATGGACAAGCATGGCGAATCTCTGGCAGTTAGCCTTGATGTCGCCAAAGCTTTCGATAGAGTACGGCATCGCTCCCTTCTTTCCAAGTTGCCGGCCGGAATTCGGTGTGCCGCCACGTTTGTGCGCCTGGGTTGCAGACTTTTTAGAAGAGCGGAGGATTCGTGTCCTTTGTGAGGGTAGTTCCTCCGAGTTCTATAAAGTCAATGCCGGAGTGCCGCAGGGTTAATTCTGTGCTCTCACCTACTCTATTTCTTCTGCATATCATTGACACGTTGTCCTTGGGCAATATTCATTGTTATGCGGATGACAGTACGGTGCATGAGCGGTACATAGGACATCCTGCGGCAAAGCAAGCTGATATCGTGGTGAAAAGGCAAGAACTGGTTGCCAAAATGAACCTGACTCTCGATCGTGTCTCCAAGTGGGGATCTGAAAACCTGGTCGAGTTAAATGCAAGAAAAACCCAGGTTTGTGCATTCTCGTCCAAGATAACTCCCTTCCTTACTCCTCCCTCTCTTCAGAGCTCTCCTTTACCCATTTCAGTGGACCTCAGCATTCTTGGCATGGACATCGGCCAGGAACTGAATCCAAAATGCTACATCGAGAGTGTTATTTTAACTGCCTCCCGTAAGTTGGGTATTCTCAATAAGGTGAGGCGGTTTTTCACTCCGGAGCAGCGCTGTTTGCTGTACAAGACTCAGGTGCGATCGAGTATGGAGTATTGTTCCCATCTATGGGACGGCTCCGCTAAATACCTTCTCGATGCACTTGATAGACTGCAAAGGCGAGCGGTACGCATTATTGGAGATGCTGAGGTTACAGCCTCTCTTGAGGACCTCCAGCTGCGTAGAGACATTGCTTCTCTCAGTGTCTTCTACCGAAATTACTACGGAGAGTGTTCTGAAGAACTTTTTGATCTAATCCCGCCCTCTCCTTTCCTCTCCCGGACTACACGTGCTGGTCTTAGGAACCACCATCTTACCGTGCAGAATATCAGCACTCGTACCCAAAAATTTGGCAAGTCGTTCCTCTGTAAGACCATTCGTCTTTGGAATTCTCTGCCGGCGCATGTGTTTCCCAGTTCCTATAATCCCGGGTCTTTTAAACGGGTCGTGAAACGGCATTTATGCAGGCCGTCATGAATGGGTGCGCTTGTTACCGTGCTTGTTCCACGGTGGTGAGCGCTCTCATTATTTTGGACTACATCGGCTGCTTACCATCAGGCAGGATGTAGTCACTATAACGTGTCACATAAAAAAAAACCTACTTCACTCTTAATGTCTCTGCTATCCCGTAGAACAGAATTCATCATCAGCCTATTAGCGTCCCACTACTGGGCACAGGCCTCCCACGTGGACAATAGCACACATGGGGATATTGGGCCATAACCCACCACGCTGGCCCAATGCGGGTTGGTGGGTTGGTTAGAACAGAATTATAGTTTATATATTAATGGAATCCGCTGGTTTTGATCTACAAAACGGCATATAAATCGTCAGTGTAATGGTCAAGGCCCAAGGTCCTAAGGAACTTCGCCGTTCTCTTTTTGAGGTTATTTTTTTATTAGATAACGTACTAGGTGCCCTACTCCTGTAGGTCACCGTTGTATTTCTTTTAATATGGGTAAAAATATTATAGAAATTATGTTTAGGGATAAAAGCGTTGTAAAAAACCACAGTATGAATTACAATTTTCGGAAACATGAGTGTTATGAATATCGTCGGTAGTACTACAAATTGTATGAATGAATACTTTAGGAAGAAAAATAGGAAGAGTCATCATTCTGATTACAAATCGGTAGTAAGAACAATTTCGGATAAAGAACTTTAGGTTAGCCAATATGGACCCAGCTTTGACATACACATTTGACGTACCTACGTGTGTTTTCGGCAAAATGGCAAAATAGCAAATGAGATAGGGCAGCTTGTATGGACGTTTGGGCCATTATATTAAATTGTGTTACAAGTCAAGTCAAAATATATTTATTCAATAAACTCAATTAATAAGTACTTTGAATCGTCCAAATCTTTTTTAACCTACCACCCATTCAGGACATAATTTTTTAACTGTGGCAAAGAATGGGCGCAAGAAACCACAGCGCACAAAAGCAACGACATTTACAAACAAAAAAAAGAATATGTCGTTACCAGGTCAATACAAAATATGAAAATAAAAATAAAAAAAATGATGCAATACAAAATTACAATACATACAATGTAGTATCAATTAAATAAAGACAATTAGAAATAGCTGTTGGAGTGCTTGGAGCATTTCAGATCCAAGCTGTTTTGTCTTCTGTGTAATCTGACACTTTATAATAAGCTTTTTTATAAAGCTTTTCTTTGATTTTGATTTTAAATTTATTAAGATCTTCTTTATTAAGAATTTCTGAATATCATTTGGTACTTTGTTGTAAAATCTTACACACAGACCCCTAAAAGAATTATTTATTTTATGGAGCCTAGTATAAGGTACTGCTAATTTGTTCTTACTTCTAGTGTTTACATTGTGAATATCACTGTTTTTTGAAAACATTCCAGTATTTTTATGAACATAAATCAAATTTTCATAAATGTATTGTGATGCAACTGTCATTATATTTATATTCTTAAATCTCTCTCTGAGAGAGTCGCCAGCCTTTAGGTTATAGATTGCTCGAATAGCCCTCTTCTGAAGCACAAAGATAGTTTGAATGTCGGCAGCATTACCCCACAGTAAAATGCCGTACGACATTACACTATGAAAGTAAGTGAAATAAACTAATCTGGATGTATCAACGTCAGTTAACTGACGGATCTTCATTACTGCATAAGCCGCAGAGCTAAGTCTATTCGACAATTTAGCTATATGTGGGCCCCACTGAAGCTTGGCATCTAACGTGATGCCTAGAAACACAGTGGTGTCCACAGGATTCACATTCTTATCTTTAATTTGTACACTAGTTGTTACTTGCTTAACATTAGGCAATACAAATCTTACACATTTGGTTTTTCCCTCGTTTAATAGCAAGTTATTTACACTAAACCAGTGAACAATCTTTGAGATCGCATTATTCACATCGTCATAATTTGGGTGTCGTCGTTTCACTTTGAATAAAAGTGAAGTATCATCAGCAAACAATACTATCTCATGACTGTCTTTTACAAAATAAGGTAAGTCATTAATATAAACCAAAAACAAGAATGGACCTAGTATTGAACCCTGCGGAACTCCCATTGTAACCACTGATCCCGGAGATCTTTTACCGTTAATGTCGACCTTCTGAATCCTGTTACTACAGTATGAGATTAGAAGGCTCAAAGAAGCATCCCTAATTCCATAGTGGTTAAGCTTCCTGACCAAAGTTTCATGTAAAACACAATCGAAAGCCTTGGATAAATCACAAAATACCCCTAGGGCATCCTGTGATTCCTCCCAGGTATCAAATATTTGGATTAAAAGCTCAACACCGGCGTCAGTTGTTGAGCGACCCCTAGTAAAACCATACTGTTTACAATGTAAAAGTTTATTTCTATGAAAATGAATTTTACAGACATAACAATTACTGCATTTTGAAGGGAATGATGTTAGCATTACAGATGTATCATTATTTTGCATGTACAACTCCGCAGATTAGAGTTATAGATGATTCACGTGTGTTGCTTACCTTGATGCCTTGTTCTGCTTTTACACTATTTCTTAGTTATTTATGTAGTTACAAGAATTTGAAGCTTATTTTTTATTGATCTAGATTAAATTCTGTATTCAGGGGTATAATTTAACATAAAATGTCGTGAGAAAATAACTATTTAGAAAGAAAAGCCGACACAAAATATTCTACAATGCATGGAGCAAAGAGAATAAATGAATGGATGACAATCGTATTGACAAATGACATATTATTATTAAGACCTGACATGACACTTCAATAATCGATTTTAAAAATCGATTTAAATTAATATTTTACTGTTCTTTTTGTGTTTATTATCATGATTGTTAATTCAGATAGTCTACAAAATACAAGACCTAACACGTATTGGTATATTCATTATTTTAAATTAAATACTGTTTCAATAAGTATTTGCAGTTAGACAAAAGTACCTATATCGAATTCGATAAATCGATTTGTTACTGACTAGATGTGTGTTTACAAAGTATGTTTAAGTGTTATTTTCGAATATCCGTTTTTTTTATCTAGATTTTGCGGAGTGTTACAGGTTTATTTTAGAAACCAATAATAATACAACAAGAAGATCTTATTTTCTATACCATTTTTATTTCTGTAACGAACAACTCATTGTGGCCCAAAATTACCTATCTCCTATGAAGGAGCACTTCGTCATTTATTTATTTATTGATCACCAACATAATAAACATTAACAAAAGCAGTACAGTTATGGTTAAAATAGGATAACTAAGCTTAATGTTATTACAGTTATAGGCCAAGACCACATTCGTTAAAGAAGCAACATAGCTAAATGAAAAATTAATTATACATAGAGATTAAATATTTATCAGAACATAATATTATTGTCATTAAAATTAAAAATACAAAAAATACCCAAATCATAATGTCGTTAAAGTATCTACTCTCTTGAATGATAATATGTCATGTTGACTCTTAAGGGCCTCACACACGACAGTTCGCCGGCAGGTATCGGCCTGTCAGTTAATAGTACAACGCACGGGCGGCGGCGGATGCGGGCGACTAGTACGAACTGACAGGCTGATAACTGCAGGCGAACTGATCGTGTGTTGGGCCCTTATCTTCAGTACTAGCCCGCCCGCTGCCGCCGCCACCCGTGCGTTGTACTACTGACAGGCCGATACCTGCCGGCGAACTGATCGCGTGTAGGGCTCTTTAAGAGCCTCGCCTGCATTCCTTGATCGAATAAATAGCCTGCCGTTCAAGGCCTCCATAGCCCACACACTAGTACGTTTATTGTACGTTTACTGTCTCAACGCACGGGCGGCGGCGCGGCGGCGCCGCGGGCGGGGGAGTTAGTACTGAAGGGCCCCACGCACGATCAGTTCGCCGGCAGGTATCAACCTGTCAGTTAGTACTAGCTGCCCGCCGCCGCCGCCCGTGTGTTGTACTATTAACTGACAGACCGATACCTGCCGGCGAACTGATCGTGTGTGGTTAAAGAGCACGCACTATTCGGCCGATACCTGTCGTCGCAGGACCGCGCCACACACTCGGCCTTGCGATCGAAGATTTTTAACCGTGTCGCGTGGCGGTGAAAGAATACTACCACCCCCTATCTTCCCTTTAGTGTCGTAAAAGGCGACTAACGGACTAAAGACTGTACATACATCCAATAGCATAGACGGTGATGGGCTCATCACCTGTCACGCTCAGCACATGTGCAGTCGCTATTTGGTGAAAAGTGGACTACGGCAGAGGACTACTTTTGCGGTTCTCATTGCCTAGTCTCTGACTAACCCTTTTGGGATAATAGTCGTGATTATATGAAGTATTTTAGAGATATTAATCGAGGTTAAAAACATTTGTGTAAATATAAAGGTAAAAACAAAACAACAACTTATTATAAACCCCATTTATTTCTTCGTCCCCTTTAGTACCTCACTTTACATTAACTAGCAATATTTACACTATACACACGCCTCAAAGACACAGTAAAAATAAAAAATAAATAAAAAAATATCAATACAATTACCGATATGTCATACTTAATTATTAACTACAATAAAGAAAATATTAATCACAAAATATAATCTTCAACAGCCACATGGATAAATCTCAATAAGAGAACCTTAAATAAAATATGATAACTAAATACACCTACAAAAAATCTACTGGTTTTGTGATACGATACACTTTTATTCATTTAACATTATTGTATTGTCGAGTGTTTTTTACTAAACAAAGGCAAACTGCAAAAGAATCAAAAAGCTATACGACGAAACGTTTACAGTAAAAAAGTGAAGTAGGCCTAAGTAAAATAGACATACAGACCATACAATGCACCAATATGTATGTCGCAGGGATATGATAAAAACAGAGATTTTATCATTTCCCTAAACAAATCTAGGGATTTGAACAAATACCAGAACTGGCTCCGTGAGATGACCAAAAACACATGTTTTTTAGAGATTATTAGGTCACATGACCTAATAATCTCTACCCTTCGCTTCGCGATTGTCTTAAATTTCTAACCTATCACGTGACCTACCGGAGTAGGGCAATTTATGTTCTAGTGGTATACAAATCCCTAGATTTGGTTAGGAAAATGATAAAAACGTGTTGTTATTTTAACATCGTCCGTGATTTGATCAAATCACTTAGGGAATTGACCAACTCGCTGTTTTTATCATAATATGACTAAGAGATGTATACACTTTGACCCTTGTATTAAGAGTTACAATTGTTTACATATTTTTGCTCGTGACTGTACATACAGTCCCACTGCTAGGCAAAGGCCTTCGTCATTGAAATCCAGTCATCGTTACAATAATAATATAAGGGTATTGGCATTATCACCACGGTTGTCAAACGCGGGTTAGCGATCACAAACACGGGCTAAGCATCGAACAATATAAAATACACTTTGCCTTTTTAGTTAAGCTATAGTAAAAAAAGGCATAGACAATTCAAACTGTTTTCTTTTATACCATAGACAAAATATCATGAGTCAGGATGCAGTTACAATTACCCTTACATACAATAAAACCGCCTATTACGCTAACCTTAGCAAGAAGAATACTACTAATGATATCGGTAAGATCCCCTTCGTTCATAACGAAGCGAAACTAAATCTCATATAAAAAAATCTACACGGTTCGACACAGTTTGGTAACTACTAATTCATTAGTTTTAGTTATTTGGGCCCTCTCTGCGTCCCATCTCATTGGACTTACACATATAAACTACATTAAGGTACTGACAACCAGCGAGCGAAAAAACACATAGGGAAAGCCCCGAGTATAAAATCCAACCTCGTAACGTAACTCATGTATTTATTACACACGAAGATGCATTTACGTTTAGAACACACGCTGAAATCAACCTTGCCTATGTTTATTATTAAAATGTTTGTATTTATTATCAAACGTCATTATGCGACGCGTACAGATATTAGATTTATCTAGAACAGGGAGCACTTAGATCTAGAACTAGAAAAACTTTTTAGTGGGGTGCCTTTTTATTCGCCGTTCGGTTCGAACTCTATGATTTTTTTCGCTCACTGCTGACAGCACGACACTACCCAAAAATCAAAAATGCCAAACCTCTGCAATTGATTTTGAACTCAACATCCAACAGCTAAAGTTCAAAATAGATTGGAGAACGTTGACAGTTTTGTTTAGTCTATAGTGCGTTTAGCGTGCTGTTGTGCGCGCTACCGTTGTTGTATCACACGTTTTTGTCGCAACACAGACAATTCTCATTGCTCTCTCACCTCTTTTGCTTTAACGTACAAACGCCAGCCTTTCGACCCTATCATAAAAAGTCAAAAACACATTTTAAACTTGTAACCGTGTCGCCTAGCGGTGAAAGAATACTACCACCCTGTCTCTTCACTTGGGTGTCGTAAAAGGCGACTAAAGACTAAAGACTGCATATACATCCAACTGCATAGAGCGGCGATGGGCACCACCTGTCACGCTGAGCACATGTGCAGTCGCTATTTGGTGAAAAGTGGACTATGGTAGAGGACTGCTTTTGCTGTCCTCATTGCCTAGTCTCTGACTAATCCTTTGGGGATAATGATAAAGATAAAGACTTTAGGCGCATTTTATCGGAATAAGCGCGATGTTCTTTACTGCACTATTCATTATGACGGCAGAATCGTCGTGATTATAATATGTATGTATGTATGCATTTTAAACTTTGTCACTAAGGTGTAAGGGTCAATATCGATTGAAGAAATTTGACAGTTTTGGATAGGTGATCTGCAGGCGTGCCTACAAAGGCCATTTCGCACGTCCGATGCTACTATAAATATGTGACTTGCTTCGTTTCGATTGAGATTTATCTGTACAATAGTATCGCGACGTGAAAATGGTTTTTCTATTATTTAGGATTGGACTAAGTATGGAACTTAGAATTGTTACTTAGAATGATTAAATAAATACATATTGATATTTCTTTTAAGTCACTAAGAAAGTTGATCAATCAATGAGTTATCGACTTATCACATTTGTCTTGTATTCTGTGTCATCTTTCATAATATAACATATTTCTAAAGACAAGTTAGAAAAAGACTTCTCTAACAGCCGTACTCAGAGACCTCCCACTCGAGCGCGCATGGTCCCATATGGAACCAGTAAAATTTGCCAGCGTCAAGCGACAATGGTCTTTGTGACATTGACAGTTCAGTAAAAAAAACCGTCTAAAATATGCGCTAAGCGAGCTTTGGAACCCATTATTTATTTCATTGAAACGTAAACCCAAACAACTTTATCATAAGTTTCGAGTTCCATTCATTAGCATCTGTAAAAACAACACTTAAAGAGTCTGCGACCCGACTGTGAGACATAAATTACTTTAATGTAAACGAACAATAAATACTTGAGGCGCTGACGTTTACGTCGAGAGTTGAGGGGTGGGTGTCGGCGCGCTCTAGTGGTCAAGTGGTTAACTTCTAATGACAATTAGGTCTCTTGCTGTCACTTTCTTTCATATAATACTAAATAGAGAAGGAACGATATTCAAAATGTCATTAAAATTAATGGACTTCTGTGAGTACGGCAGTAAAGGTAATAAAGATGTTAATTCTGACATGCAACCGGTTGTGGTTCCTCGTTTGCCCCAGTGTTAGTTGGGGGCGCGGGGGCAGCTGTGGGGGCGGGGGCGGGCAGTGCGGGGGCGGCCGTGGGGGCGGCGGGGGCGGCCTCCTTGTCCAGGGGGCGGAAAGACCAGTTGCCGGCGCCGTCAAACTCCAACACGTGTGTGTGGTATTTCCTGAATAGGATCGTAACAAAATGAATTATATAAAAAATAATTATCATACGTTTTATTTATTATACTACTACACTTGTACTCCATCTCACCTGATGTTAGATGGAAGGCCGTTGGTAGAAGCGCACTTCACCCGGATTCGTCAAATACTGGCTATCATTTAACTAACTGTCGGAACAAAACAATGCTAGTAACATATACACCGATATTTTTCATTGGTTTTGGGGCCGAAAACGTTATAATACAAAAAAAGTGTTGTACCTATTTATGAAATAATTATCGCTTTACGAGCTAAGGAAAAAAGTTGTAAAAGTGGCTTTTTGTCGAAAACACGTAGTAACGTTCTCCTAATCTACTCACTACACCGTGACCCCTATGAACTTTCCCGGCCGGCGGAGGGGCGGGGGGTAGGCGGAGCGTTTGAAGCACGTTTGAAGCGCCTCGGTCATTGACTTTCTTAAGATCGTCCGGTACTAAGGGTTCTTACATTTTTTATGAATATTCTTTTAATGACTTTTTTATGCTCATATTTTTAGTTTTCCATGCTAAATAGCTTCTACTGATGATAAACATGAACAGGGTTTCGGCTCCAAAACTAATGAAAAATCTCGGTGTATGTTTATGGTGGTCATCAGCCTATTAAGGGATCCCAATAGGCTGATGAGTTGCACTTTTGTGCAAATCCGTCTTATCACTCTGCCGCCTCAGTAAAAATAAATGAATGAATGTCTTTGAGAGCGAAGAGCCTAAAATGTTCTGGTTTCGGGTAGGCCGATCCCATTAGATTCATTAGTATCCTTAATAGTATCATCTTGTTCGGTTCGTATGTATGCGTGTAATATGATGCATGTGCTCACCACACGCTGGGGCGGTGCGTGATGGAGAGCAGCGTGATGCCCTCGCGCACGGCGGCCGAGTACATCACCACCTCCGTCTCCATGGACACGGCGCTCGTGCACTCGTCCAGCAGCGCGTACACGGGCCTGAGGGGGAGAATAGAATACATCAAGAATACTTGTAAGCGTTCAACGTTTTTCTACATTTTCCAATTCGTAACTGGTTACTAGTTACAAATTGGTCTCTTTAAATAGTATTTGCTTGCAGAAAAGTCAGTATTTATTTTACAATCGTTATTCAATTTACTATCTAAGTAAGGTTTTTTAAAGGAACCAAACTTTTGGTAAGACAGGATTTTACGTTGAAGCCTAAAGCAAAGCAAAGTAAAGAAAATAATATATTGTAAAATTTATGGGATTTACATATGCCAAAGAGGGTTAATCCCTTTGGCCCCCGATCTCGTGTTACCCGTCTCCTTGGGCCCCGATTTTTATAAGTTGCATAACAGTTTCTTTGCTCATTTTTTCTATTATTTTCAACTTGTACAGTCGAGTTAAAAAGTGCTTCAAGGTGTGAATATTGTTTTTGGGCATCTGCCAGCATCTAATGTTTAAGTATTTTACAAAGTATTACAGAAATCAAGTCAAGTCAAGTCAAAATATATTTATTCAATAAACTCAATTAATAAGTACTTTGAATCGTCCTAATCTTTTTTAACCTACCACCCATTCAGGACATAATTTTTTAACTGTGGCAAATAATGGGCGCAAGAAACCACAGCGCACAAAAGCAACGACATTTACAAACAAAAAAAAAAGAATATGTCGTTACCAGGTCATTACAAAATATGAATTAAAAAAAAATAATAAATGTTGCAATACAAAACTACAATACAAAGTAGTATCAATTAAATAAAGACAATTAGAAATAGCTGTTGGAGTGCTTGGAGCATTTCAGATCCAAGCTGTTTTGTCTTCTGTGTAATCTGACACTTTATAATAAGCTTTTTTATAAAGCTTTTCTTTGATTTTGATTTTAAATTTATTAAGATCTAATTTCTGAATATCATTTGGTACTTTGTTGTAAAATCTTACACACAGACCCTTAAAAGAATTATTTATTTTATGCAGCCTAGTATAAGGTACTGCTAATTTGTTCTTACTTCTAGTGTTTACATTGTGAATATCACTGTTTTTTAAAAACATTTCAGTATTTTTATGAACATAAATCAAATTTTCATAAATGTATTGTGATGCAACTGTCATTATATTTTTGTTCTTAAATCTCTCTCTGAGAGAGTCGCCAGCCTTTAGGTTATAGATTGCTCGAATAGCCCTCTTCTGAAGCACAAAGATAGTTTGAATGTCGGCAGCATTTCCCCACAGTAAAATGCCGTACGACATTACACTATGAAAGTAACTGAAATAAACTAATCTAGATGTATCAACGTCAGTTAACTGACGGATCTTCATTACTGCATAAGCTGCAGAGCTAAGTCTATTCGACAATTTAGCTATATGTGGGCCCCACTGAAGCTTGGCATCTAACGTGATGCCTAGAAACACATTGGTGTCCACAGGATTCACATTCCTATCTTTAATTTGTACACTAGTTGTTACTTGCTTAACATTAGGCAATACAAATCTTACACATTTGGTTTTTCCCTCGTTTAAAAGCAAGTTATTTACACTAAACCAGTGAAAAATTTTTGAGATCGCATTATTCACATCGTCATAATTTGGGTGTCGTCGTTTCACTTTGAATAAAAGTGAAGTATCATCAGCAAACAATACTATCTCATGACTGTCTTTTACAAAATAAGGTAAGTCATTAATATAAACCAAAAACAAGAATGGAACTAGTATTGAACCCTGCGGAACTCCCATTGTAACCACTGATCCCGGAGATCTTTTACCGTTAATGTCGACCTTCTGAATCCTGTTACTCAAGTATGAGATTAGAAGGCTCAAAGAAGCATCCCTAATTCCATAGTGGTTAAGCTTCCTGACCAAAGTTTCATGTAAAACACAATCGAAAGCCTTGGATAAATCACAAAATACCCCTAGGGCATCCTGTTATTCCTCCCAGGTATCAAATATTTGGATTAAAAGCTCAACACCGGCGTCAGTTGTTGAGCGACCCCTAGTAAAACCATACTGTTTACAATGTAAAAGTTTATTTCTATGAAAATGAATTTGAATTTGGTCTAGCATCAACTTTTCAAAAATTTTACTACATGTGGGTAGCACAGAAATAGGTCTAAAATTAGAGGGGTCAGAAGTGCTACCTGATTTAAACAATGGAATTATTTTACTATGTTTCATTAGGTCAGGCAAAACACCACAGTCAATGCATTCGTTAAATTTGCAAGCAAGTAATTATAAGCAAGTAATTATAACAGTTTTACTGTTATAATTACTGATTTAGCGACATCTACGGAATTACCCGACAGATCAGCAGTTTTCTTTTTATTGAGAGTGTTAAATGTTTTTATTATATCTATAACACAATTTTTTTGAAAACTGAAATTACTTTCACAATCTTTAACGTTCTCCTTCAAAACAGATTCAGCTACAGTGGGGGAGGAAATCAAGGCTTTTGTAGTTGAAACTGGAATGTCAGTAAAAAACCTCTCAAATGCTGCAGCAACATAATCTTAGAACTCAGATAGTTTGCCTTGGTTAATCGACATACTCTTCTAAATAACTTAGAATAATTTTCAACATATAATTTGAAGTTGTTGCTGGTGTTATAGTTGCGTTCACCATAAAGTTCATAAAGGCGTTTCCTACTTTTGTGAATACCAATTGTAGCCCATTCATTCAAAGATACAGTACCACTAACCGAGATCTTTTTTGGAACAAAAGATTTATTAAATTCTGAACAATACATGTTAAAAAAATCATTATAAAAGACATCAGGGTTGTCATTGTATTCTAAATAATTGAATTTTGTATCTAGATTGCTTTTAAAGCGCTCCAGCCGACCTGCAGTTTTTGGCACAACAGTGATATTCTTTTTCATCACTTGCTTACGCTGGTGTGGAAAACTGACCATTTGGCCACAATGATCAGAGTCCAGGTTATTAATAATTTGCTTAGCCAGTGGTTTTACATTTGTATACAGGATGTGGTTTTCAACAGTTGCCATATCGTACACAAGTGTAGAACAAATAGTTATGATTTAAATAAAAATATAAAAATAAAATATTACCTATTGGTCGGTGTCCCATATCTTTCGTAACATCTCACGTTTCTATTCGAAATTTACATGTACTACTCTGAGGTCAACAACCGTTAACGTAAACAAACATTGCCTTCGTGGCTATTTCACGCTACTTCATCCTAGAAACTAAATAGGTACCTACGTTATTTAGTCTAGGAAGGTATGTATGTTACGTAGCCACTTCCTAATTAAAAGTTTCTTGGTCCGATTCCCAGTCGAGTAATTCAGAAAAAAGTTAAACTACGTACCTATGCCAATAGTATGTAGGTATGGAAATGAAATGAAATGAAAATGTGCTTAAGTAAAACTGTGACTTACCTATGTTACTCGTAACAAGTGTTTAAAATGTGCCCCATTACGAGTGACGCACAAAGCAGCACGACGCCGAGAATTTTCTTTTAATTGGTTGAGGACGTAAATGTTTTCTCTCACCGTTTCAAAAGCGGACACCACTCGCGTACGCAATTGCACAACACTTGTAACCTCCTCAGCATACACTAGCCTTTTTACATCACCCCACAAATAAAAGTCTAGAGGTGTTAGATCCGGAGAACGAGGAGGCCAAGGCACTGGACCGCCAAGTCCCACCCACTGCGATCCAAATGTTTCGTTTACGTAGCTTCGAACGATTTGTCCATAATGTGGGGGAGCACCATCCTGCTGGTAGAAAAGGTCTCTGTGGAATGCCAGTGGAATGTCCATCAACAGCTCATCGACAACTTGGTGCAGCAGATCTAGGTAGGTAAGGCTGTTGAGATGACCTTCAATGAAATAAGGCCCCAGTAAATAAGGGCCAATAATACCAGCCCAAACATTTAGGCTGAAACGTCTTTGGAAGGAGTCTTTTTTTGTGACATGAGGGTTGTATTCTCTGTGTGCCCACCAATACTCATTATGCATGTTGTAGACGCCGACCCTTGTGAACAGCGCCTCGTCAGTCCACAGAATATTGACGTGCTGATGTTCGAGGAGCCACCTACAAAACTCAACTCGGCTGGACTGGTCAGTGGGAAGCAAATCCTGAACTCGTCGAAAATGGAATGGGTGCTGCTGGTTCTTCTTCAACAAGCGCCAAACGATAGTGTGATCAAGGCCAAAGTGCCGCCCAGCATCACGTGTACTGGCGCGTGGCTCGTCGTCGAAGAACTGCAAGATCTGCTCCTGTAAGTCGACGGGCAGGCCCACGTTGCCTCGACCACTGGCGTGCGCTGGGATACTGAACTGCCCGTTATCCAGTAGGCGTTGTGTAGCAGCCAGCATCTTCGTTCGGGACGGCGTTGGTCGGTCTGGCCACCTCTCCGCGAACATCTGCACTGCACCCCTCAAGCTGTTACCGGAAAGGGCATACATCCGCACCATTTCAACGTAATCGTGATTGGAATAACGCGACATCGTAGGTACCTACGTTTGAAAACGGTCCGAATATTCCTTTGTCAACCGTATGCGCGCGCTCACGGGTTGACGGGTAGCGGGAGACTGACGTCATGTGGTGTCAACAACTCGTGTCTCTCGCTCGTTTCGCTCGCTTTGAGCGGGTGGCGGGCCGCGGCCTTTGTCGGCGCCTTTGTCGCCTTGCCGACAATGGCCGGCCGATGCCTTCAATATGCCGGCTCTCGCTTGCGGCGCAAGCGGCGGTATTTTGTAGTAATAGGTAGGTAGGCAACGTAGTATATTTATAAGAATGACATGCAACAGAAACAAAATCATTCTTGTATTTTTTTTTACGTATTTTTTATTAAAGGTTTTATAATCATTTACATTACATATACATACACAATCGCCTCCTTAAATTTGGCCCCTGTTTAAAACCACAACCTGTATATGTTATCAATACAGGTGGCCGAAGTGGCAGTTATTCTTGTCGGCTCCAAAAATAAATGATTCAAATTGTATGATAGAAATAAGTTTTTAATTTTAGTTGTCAATGTGGAGTTTTCTAGCAAATTTATATTAAAGTCACCGCAAACAATTATTGTTTTACCTACATTGCGGACTTTACGCAATGTCTCATCCATAACTTTTTCAAAAAAATCATATAATGCTGAAGAAGGTCTGTATATACTTATCACAACAAACTGCTCCAACTCCACACAAGCTATTTCTATTGTTCGTAATCGTTTAACGCTTTTCCTGCTGATGGTACTTTTAAGCGTTTTTTACTTTTAATCGACGTTATCAAGAAAACTAGAAATCGGGGGAAAGGAGACGGGTGACAAAGAGATCGGGGGCCAAAGGGATTACTCATTAGTTTCATTACAACCCAAGTAACAAAATGTGGTCTTGTAGTGGTTCCGGAGCCAGGTCTATAACAGGCTAGTAAAAGTTTATAACCACGGAAAAGGGCCCATTTTATACGCGTACTTTTGCTAATAAAACACTCATAGTAGACTTGGCGAGCACCACTTAGACCAATAATACACTTATAGTTGGACTACGCAGAACTATTTCCTCCCGCGAAGCCAACTATGAGCATCTAATAGAACCAGGCAGACTTGTAACGTACTCCGCACTTCTATTACTAGCTACTTCAAACGTTTGTGAATTGATGTTTTGTTGTGCAGTTGTAAAGAAAAATAAAAAAAATAAAAGTAACTCTATCTATTTTATATAAAATGTATTAACAAGTATTTTGTACGTAATATTATACGTGCATACATGATTGCACGGCAAACGCGTATGTATTTTCGGTGAAGTATATTGTGTTTTACATCTTAATTTTTGTTCGCAAAATAATATTAGTCCTAACAGCATTGTCGCGCTATATTGTTGCGAAATAGGGTTCCGCATACAAATGTCTTATGCTTAATTTTAATAACTAAGAGTTTATTATTTTTATGTTTTAGTTGTGACTTTGATCGAACTATTATGGTCATATTTTCATTTGTTTATATCCATTTTTGTAATAATTTAATAAAACCCAATGACTCAAAAGAAATCAAAATGGCTGTGAAGATGCGAGAAATATTAAAAGCAATTGTCTTCTTAAATGGACTTCACGAAGATATCTTTGGACACTAACAGTTTTACAAAAAACCTTTTTAAAGAAATTAAGACTATAACAGCATTCGAGAGTCCACAATAATACCAAGTACACTTACTCTTAGAAGAAACCACTGTAGAACTAATTCACTTATAATTGGCACATAAAGTTGACTTATACACTCCTGTAAGGTCAAAGTGCAGATGGTTTTAGTCTATAAATTACTATTACTGGCGTATGACACTTATAGCGGATTTATAATTACTTCTTGTAGGCGATTATAAGTGTAACTTACTGGAGCAAGTTTTCTCAAGTGTATTTACACCTATGCAACCCTTTTAAAGGCCATCTAAGCCTTTACTGCGCCTATAATTTCGTTCTATACACGACTATAAGGCAACTTATAAGAACAGATGTACTATAAACCCAAACGAACTTCGTGTAACCTGTTATAAGCTTGGTAGTAAAACCTGGAACCACTAAAAGAGAGGTACTAGTGCTGTAAGCCTGTAAACTGTGCACTACAGGAGAACTTGTTACTTGGGAATCATTATACAATACAACAATAAGACGATTCAGCAGTTATAACGTTTTATCAAATTTTCCATATAATCGAAGCACTGTACAGCGATCCAACCTTCGATAAAAAAAGAGCTTCCAGGTTCCACCTGGGTCTGTCTAAGAAACAAATAGATAACTAATAAAAAGGGAGAAATTATCTCACCTATGGAAGAACATCCTCGCCATGGCCAGCCTTTGCTTCTCCCCGCCCGATAGCGTAGATCGCCAGTCCGTCACAGCATTAAGCCCGCCGTGCCTCGCTGCACACGCGTCCAGCCGCACTAATCTCAGCACGTGCATAGCGCGAGCCGCTGCTTCGGGCGTGGCGCGCGCGGGGTAAGTCACTTGCTCTAGGAGGGAACCGTCTGACATGTACGGCCTGGGAAAGAACAATTATTATCCTATAAACGCAATGATATTACATTTTAAAAGGAAGTAGACATGTTACGACGCAGCTTGAGTTAAAGACTCATTTATAGCTCCATTGTCGCAAGTCGCAATCAGTTTGCGTCAAAAAAGCCATAAAAGCGAGTCGTCCGTGACAGTTGGTTGTCACACTCGAAGCGCAATGGCTTAGAGATAGCTATCTCTTTTACTCTCGAGCTCACTGTATCCTTGTTCGTCATTCATTAGTGAATCACGTGAACATGATGTAGTTTTATAGCTATCTATATGCAGCGCGACGTTTTGCAAACTCAATTTACTAGGACCATAACATATCTATACTATGAAATATCATTGTATAAACGTCTATAAACTCGTATTTGGGGAGAAGGAGACAGCGAATTTTGATAAAGAGCCGGATGAGGAACAGGAGACGGCTATATGCTACTTTTTCCAGTGTGATAAAACTTCAAGTGAGGGATATGGAGGGTTTAAATTTTGTATGAAACTGTATCTCTTTTTTATGAAATGATCAAAATATTTTGTATAAAATTTTTATTTATGATCAGTCTCTCAAAGTTTATTGCGATTAATGAACATAATTGAAAAAAAATATTATTGGAGTTAAATCACTTTGGAACTAGGCTCGCTAGATTCAAGCAAGTTGGAAAAAAGTTTTAAATTCAAAATTTTGATAGCAAAACATGGTGCCATTTCTCAAGCAGCAATCGTGTATGTATAGTTTACCTATACAGGCTTCGATCAACAATACAACTAGATGTCAGGTCAGCGCTAAGAATGTGTCTCGGTAAATAAGAGCGCACTTAAGAAGTGAGCTCTTATTTTCTCGCAACGCATAACAGGAAAAAGTACTTTATTTGTTGCCTCTTAAGGTTGATTTCACCACTAAATGTTATTGACGTCTTTTCTTTTTTAATAGTCAATAGTCAATAGTCAATAGTCAAAATAAATTTATTCAATAAACTCAATTAATAAGTACTTTGAAACGTCCAAATATTTTTTAACCTACCACCCATTCAGGACATCATTTTTTAACTGTGGCAAAGAACGGGCGCAAGAAACCACAGCGCACAGAAGCAACGACATTGACAAAATATATATATATTATATGTCGTTACCAGGTCACAAAATACAAAATATGAATTTGAATGTAAATAGTTTAATTAAATATGGTGCCCTATATAAATTAATTATAGGCAATTAGAAATAGCTGTTGGAGTAGGTACTTGGAGCATTTCAGACCCAAGCTGTTTTGTCTTCTGTATAATCCGACACTTTATAATAAGCTTTTTTATAAAGCTTTTCTTTGATTTTGATTTTAAATTTATCAAGATCTAATTTCTGAATATCATTTGGTACTTTGTTGTATAATCGTACACACAGACCCTTAAAATAATTATTTATTTTATGGAGCCTAGTATAAGGAACTGCTAATTTGTTCTTACTTCTGGTATTTAATTTGTGAATATCACTGTTTTTTGAAAACATTTCAATATTTTTATGAACATACACAAGATTTTCATAAATATATTGTGATGCAACTGTCATTATACTTATATCCTTAAATCTCTCTCTGAGAGAGTCACCAGCCTGTAGGTTATATATTGCTCGAATAGCCCTCTTCTGCAGCACAAAGATAGTTTGAATGTCGGCAGCATTTCCCCACAGTAAAATGGCGTACGACATTACACTATGAAAGTAACTGAAATAAACTAATCTAGCTGTATCAACGTCAGTTAACTGACGGATCTTCATTACTGCATAAGCCGCAGAGCTAAGTCTATTCGACAATTTAGCTATATGTGGGCCCCACTGAAGCTTGGCATCCAACGTGATGCCTAGAAACACAGTGGTGTCCACAGGATTCACATTCTTATCTTTAATTTGTACACTAGTTATTACCTGCTTAACATTAGGCAATACAAATCTTACACATTTGGTTTTTCCCTCGTTTAATAGCAAGTTATTAACACTAAACCAGTGAACAATCTTTGAGACCGCATTATTCACATCGTCATAATTTGGGTGTCGTCGTTTCACTTTGAATAAAAGTGAAGTATCATCAGCAAACAATACTATCTCATGACTGTCTTTTACAAAATAAGGTAAGTCATTAATATAAACCAAAAACAAGAACGGACCAAGTATTGAACCCTGCGGAACTCCCATTTTAACCACTGATCCCGGAGATCTTTTACCGTTAATGTCGGCCTTTTGAATCCTGTTCCTCAAGTATGAGATCAGAAGGCTCAAAGAAGCATCCCTAATTCCATAGTGGTTAAGCTTCTTGACCAAAGTTTCATGTAAAACACAATCAAAAGCCTTGGATAAATCACAAAATACCCCTAGGGCATCCTGTGATTCCTCCCAGGTATCAAATATTTGGATTAAAAGCTCAACACCGGCGTCAGTTGTAGAGCGACCCCTAGTAAAACCATATTGTTTACAATGTAAAAGTTTATTTTTATAAAAATGAATTTGCATTTGATCTAGCATTAACTTTTCAAAAATTTTACTAAATGTGGGTAGCACAGAAATAGGTCTAAAGTTAGAGGGGTCAGAAGTGCTACCTGATTTAAATAATGGAATTATTTTACTATATTTCATGAGGTCAGGAAAAACACCACAGTCAATGCATTCATTAAATATGCAAGCTAAAACTGGAGCTATTGTCATAATTACAGATTTAGCGACGTCCACGGAATTACCCCACAGATCAGCAGTTTTCTTTTTATTGAGAGTGTTAAATGTTTTTATTATATCTATAACACAATTTTTTTGAAAACTGAAATTATTTTCACAATCTTTAACATTCTCCTTCAAAACAGATTCAGCTACAGTGGGGGAGGAAATCAAGGCTTTTGTAGTTGAAACTGGAATGTCAGTAAAAAACCTCTCAAATGCTGCAGCAACATCAGCATCAGAAGTCAAGGTTTTATTATCACAATTTAAATTGTACTCATTATTACGACTTTTGACCTTTCCTGTTTCACTATTTATAATATTCCATGTCATTTTTATTTTGTCATTACTATTCTTAATCTTAGAACTCAGATAGTTTGCCTTGGCTAATCGACATACTCTTTTGAATAACTTTGAATAATTTTTAACATATAATTTGAAGTCATCGCTGGTGTTATAGTTGCGTTCACCATAAAGTTCATAAAGGCGTTTCCTACTTCTGTGAATACCAATTGTAGCCCATTCATTAAAAGTTACAGTACCACTAACTGAGATCTTTTTTGGAATAAAAGTTTTATTAAATTCTGAACAATAAATGTTAAAAAAATTATTATAAAAGACATTAGGGTTGTCATTGTATTCTAAATAATTTAATTTTGTATCTAGATTGCTTTTAAAGCGTTCCAGCCGACCTGCAGTTTTTGGTACAACAGTGATATTCTTTTTCGTCACTTGTTTACGCTGGTGTGGAAAGCTGACCATTTGGCCACAATGATCAGAGTCCAGGTTATTAATAATTTGCTTAGCCAGTGGTTTTACATTTGTATATATGTTATCAATACAGGTGGCCGAAGTGGCAGTTATTCTTGTCGGCTCCAAAAATAAATTATTCAAGTTGTATGATAGAAATAGGTTTTTAATTTTAGTTGACATCGTGGAATTTTCTAACAAATTAATATTAAAATCCCCGCAAACAATTATTGTTTTACCTACATTACGGACTTTATGTAATGCCTCATCCATAACTTTTTCGAAATAATCATATGATGCTGAAGGAGGTCTGTACACACTTAATACAACAAACTGCTCCAACTCCACACAAGCTATTTCTATTGTTCGCTCAACCGAGAGGCTCACTATGTCTTTGCGTTCCTTTAATTTAAACTTCTTACTAACAATAATTAAGGAGCCACCATGTATTGCATTTCCTCGACTGAACGAACTTCCTACCAAATGATTCTTAAAATTGAACATGAACTGATGGTCTTTAAGCCAGTGTTCTGTTATGCAAAGAATATCAATTTTATTACAGTTCATGAACAATTCAATCTCCAAATCTTTGCCCATCATTCCTTGGATGTTCTGGTGGACAATGTTTAAAGATTGTACATTTTTTAAATTTAATATTTGACATGGGCTTTTGCTAAAGCTATTTTTACATTCATTTAATTTCATTTTATTAACAAACATTTCGCAAGAGTTTTCCTCTTTTGTCATATAATTTAATTTAAATAATTAATTGGAATGTCAGTAGAAACACTACTGACGTCTATGTCAAATATACATTGCTCAATAGAAGCAACTTGTTTAGCCAAGTTTTTGGCTGACGTTTGAATACAATAGGATAGCGATAAAGCTATTTGTCGCTTAAAATAATTTGGCAGATAATAACTATCTCTTGTCAAATAAAAATTACTAACATAATTGTTAGTGTCAATTAAATGCATTATGTCATTTTTGCAAAATAAATGTAATGTCAGGTTAAGCTTATGTCTAATAGAATTTTCCTCCTGTGGCAAACTACTACAATAAGGTAATGTAAACAATATAATTTTCTTTACAATTAACTTATTCAAACATTCTAAACATTTTAGAAGGCTTGTTTTGTTCAGATTACCTCTATTACCAACAAATAATAATAAGGTGCTATTGGGTTTATATTTATGTTCTACAGCTTTTTTCAAAATATGTTGATAAGAAGCACCCGGTATACAATAATTGATAACTGAATGTCCCAAGTCAGATAACAACCGACCCATGTTTTTACCAAATTCATCACTAAATATTACCAAGTCACTATTACAATCTGTCTTACATGGAATCTGGTTGGTTGGTATAAGTTGTGGTACATTTTTAATTGTGCACTGAGTAAGGGAACCTTTGGAAGAAACATCAATCAATTCGACAGAGGAAGAATCACATGGGATTGATGAACGGCTTGGTAACTGTTTACATTTACAATTACTTGTGAGTGAATCAATCCCTTCATTGTTACCATTACACAGGACTACCAGTTCATCAATGGCCAACATGTGTTCTTTTATTTGACCTTGTGAAAGATCATATTGCTTAGTAATAGATATAAGCGAGTCCTCTAGGTGTGCAATTTTAGTTTGTAGAATTTGTGTATCATTTTTATATTTTAAATTTTTATTGTGTAGTTGTGACGAGTATATGAGTCGTATAAAATCAAAATCGGCAAAGTAGGGTTGACCTAAATTTTGGCAATTGAACAAAAACGTTAATTTGCAATTGGATCCATAGATAATAATGACAATCATTTTGTCATATTACTGTAACGTGTACTGAGCCATAAACAGTCAAAAATATGTGTAAAAGTTAAGCATAAAGGTACCAAATCAAACTGAATTTGCTAGATTGCCGACTTCGGTTTTGAATTTATAAAAATTTATAAAAATATTTGAACCCAAACCAAGGCAAGATGGGCATCTTTGGTACCAAACGTTGGTCATAATGCAATCCGCCATTTTGACACAGCGATTTTACAACACTTCTGATTGGCTGACAGCGAATGATTGCCGAATATGGTTGATAGGTCCCGTCGATTGCTGTCTTTGATCCCAAAGCCAGTTTATTTCGTGTTTTTGAAGGGTTTAAGCCATATTTGATTTGCAAGTAACAACGTTATCGGTAAACATTGGAATTTTCAGTGTTGCCTTATATTTATGTAATTTTTGCCCACCTACCTACTTTGCCGACTTTGATTTCATGCGACTCATATATCTAATTTGTCAATTAAGTACAATCTTTCTCTATTTAATTTTACATTTTTAATAAAAAATTTGTGCTTCTTAACTAATTTTTGCGTTTTCTTAATGTACTTATTTATCTTAATATATTTTTTTAGTTTATTTTTGCTACAGCCAACAATCTTCACTGAGTGGTTGCTATTTTTATTTTCCTCACATGTAAGATCTATAGTGACAGTGGGCCGACTGCTAGCTGTCGCAGAAACCATGGAGGGGGCACAGACTACCAACTCATCGAACAAGCTTTGATTTAATGAGGCAGTCATATTAAGTTTTGATGTTTCCAATAAAGTAATTTTGTTATTGGCCTCATGCAATTGTTTTTTCAACTCATCTATGCAGTTCAGAGCCTGGTCATACTCTGAACTACATTGGTCGAACCTGTCCACAATGTTTTGGAGCCTGTCCCGGGCATCAATAGCATCGATATAACGGTCATTTAACTGTACCAACTCATTTTTTAACTTTTGATGCCTGTCTAATGTTTCCAAAAGTTCCCTTTCGTTGTCATCTCGCTCTCTGTTTAGTTGATCACACAACTCTTTCGAAGCCTTCAATTCATTTAATGCCAGTTGGAGTTTGGACTCCTCCTGACGAGACAAGGCCTTGCGAGTCATCATTATGGGAAAACTTAAAAATTGAACCGTATAAAAGAGAAATACAAAATTTTAAATACTATGTGGGTTACAAGTAAACAGCTGTACGAGTAGTCGCGTAACCAACAAACAGAGGTTATGTTTACGTATGTTAATCGCATCAAAGTGGTTGGAATTAAACAAGATACGTATAATAATTAACAAATCGTCAATTTATGCAAATTTATAAGATTTTAAGTGAAATAAGGGTAGGTACCATAAAGATGACAACGGTTCACTTACATGCCGGTAACTGTCACTAAACAGTTTTACTTAAATTTTTGATTTTGCACATGAAATACACTAAAAGTGAAACGCTCACCACTAAAACACAACTTAACTTAATGATTGAATTGGAAAATGGGCGTAAAATGAGTAAATAATAAATTAAATTTCGAATTTTACACAGGAGACATTCAGATCAGCTGTTTACAAAAGTGTTGCCACAGAAGAAAACGAAAAATAAATTGCTCCTTAAGTGACAGGAGCAATTTATTGCTTAGAAAAAGTATTTATTCACGTGGACAGAATTGAGCTTTGATTTTGTACGTGACGCGTTATCTAGTTGGTATTGTTGATCGAAGTATACAGGGTTAATTTTGGACCCCCCGAAAGTAAATATAGGAAAAAAGTATTTGACGTAAAAATAATGAATGTTTTTTTTTATTACAATTTTTTGCCTGCTTTTTATATCCTATAGTTCTAGGTGCGTGCGCGGCGCGCTGTCATTGGCGCATGCGCTTTGATAACCGCGATAGGCCGCGCGCTAGGAGAAAATAATTCGCTAGGTGAAAATAATTTTAATTTTTAAAATGTAAAAAATGTAAAAAAAAATTTTTTTATTTCATTATTTGATTGTACTGGTGTTTTCATTCATTTATTCTTTTATTTATTCATTTATTGCATATCAAGGTAGTATCATTTAAAAAATCTGACAGGTTATAGTAACATTTTTTAAAAAAAAGCTTTTTAACAATTTGTCGAAATACTTGGAATTATTTGCGTTTTTTATGTAACTGGGAAGGTGGTTGTTTATTTTGATCAACATTGTGGGGGGGGGGGGCTAGAAGAGACTAATTTTAACTTGGAGAATGGTATTTTAAGTTTGTTTAGGTATCTATCATTTCTTCTTATATTTTTAACTGGGGAGTATAGTTTCGGATGTTTTTTAACAAATTTGCTTGACTCGAGAATGTAAATAGATGTAATTGTTAGGATTTTATATTCAATGAAGTAAGCCTTACATGATTCCAACTGGTCTATGTTAGTTAGTATACGTATACATTTCTGGTGGTGCTAGGATCACGCAAAAACATTTGGCGGAGGGTTCAAAATGAACCCCGTGTAGTTTTGACGTGACAACGTCTTAAATTAGGTTGCGGCTGGGAGTCACTTATGAAAAAGTGTAACGCTCGGTAACGTTACGATGAGTCACCGAACGAGAGAGAGGCCCGCCGAATGCCTTGCGTCTCTCTCCCACTCAACTATGTTTTAAATATAATTCTTTCTTTAAATAAATGTTTTAAATTGTTACTATTATTTCATCCTTCTTCCTACTATACGAATGAATATTCACATTAAAATTATTTTACCACTCAAAGTCGTTGTCACGTAAAACTTTCGCCCGTATACCGACTTTACAGGCAACCAATTTTTTATCTCTACGTACCTCTGCGGTATGTAGAACATGATGGGCCGCGCGGCGCAGGCGGGCGCGGCGGCGGCGTCGTCGGCGCAGTGCGCGCAGCCGCACGGCCGCGGCACCCACAGCTCGCCGCCGAACACCGGCCACAGGCCCGAGATTATGCGGAACAGGCTGGGGGAGGGGGGATACACTTTTTATAATATTTTTCTTTATCCACTACCTGTAAGCGCTTTAATTAGGAGATACACATTTTACAGGCATATATTTTTTCATACACTACAGGGGCTCTAATATGGCCACTTCGAGCAATTCTTCTAAAGACAATTCATATTGTGAATTCCTTGCAGATCCTTAGCAATTCCTGTAATAATCATAAAATGGCCATTCAAGAATGTGAATCGTATTCAATTCAATTCATACTGTGATAAATATTTGGTGTTAAAATTGCCACACGAGAAAAATAAAAACTTAACAAAACCGGTTTTTGTTTATTTACATTTTCTATTGTTTTTTGAAGATATAAATTATGAACTTTAGAATAAAAAAACTAAAATGCCTAATAAAATACACTTATGTAATTAAATAAGAAAAAAAAGCTACTAAAAAGTAATTCAACCATTGTTGTTAAAATAAATATTTTTAATTCCGCTCGCTGGCAACAAGTTGGATCTCAATGATGTCAATGTTGTCAATTTGATTGTCATTTTTTTCTTCTTATCGGCTTCGTGCGGTCAGATAAAAATCTGAATTAGAAAAGCCACATTGACCTTATACGTAAGAAAATTGAGAGTTTCTGTTTTGCTATAAAAAGGCTAAGACAGACCATATCAACAAACTCTGCAATAACTGCCTACCATGGATACGTTTCCTCCGTGCTAAGTTATGGGGTTGTTGCTATTAGGGGAACTCGATCGACTCGGACAGAGCTTTTAGGGCTCAAAAAAGGTGTATTCGTATGCTTGATAATGCATGGTATTTAGAAAGTTGTAAGCCTTTAATTCATAAATACAAAATTCTCCCATTGCCCTGTATTTACTTAAAGGAAGTATGCCTATTCGTTCATTTAAATGGAAACTATGTCAAAAATCGCTGTGAAACTACTGTGAGGCATACAAGGGCCCAGTACCGGAACCTGTTGTATCAACCTCCTTGTCACAAATATGTTTATAGTAAAAATGTTTTTAATATGTGTATTACTATCTATAATAATCTGCCTGACGAGCTTAAACACGAGGACACAACTACATTCAAAAATAAATTGACCAAATGTCTGCAAATTGTTTTTTATAGCGAGAAAGAGTATGGATAAGATCAAATAAATATTTTGTACTTATATTAATTTGCACACCTGCTTGCAGGTTGAATATATGTACACACATTTTATATTTAAGAACCTGTATTCTGGCAAATAAAGACATCTTTATCTTTATCTTTATCATCACATTCAGCCAGAGTCAAGTAAAAAAAATGTCAGTGTAAAGATAATAGTGAATATTTTCCTTGCATAAAGTAGATGATAATGAACTTTTAATGATAAATGATATTCCCCAAACCCCTTGAGATTCAATAAAGCTGAGGAACTTTATGAGATCTCACACGAACTTCTTGAGAGAATTTGAAAAGTGATGTTGCACTGTTTTGTTTTATTTGCCAACACTCATGTACGTTCACGAACACTTAACTTACTTACTCACTTATTTTTCGGAAATATGCACTATATCAGGGATGCACAGACTACGGCCCGCGGGCCGCATGCGGCCCGCCGGTCGAATACTGGTGGCCCGCCGACAGCAGTGCCACGCTTCAAATTAATAAATTCTTTTTCAATTTGAATACATTATTATCAATTTTTCATTGTCTTTAATTACCTATACTTCTGGTGGCCCACCATCAGTTCATAATTTGCCCGAGTGGCCCCTAGTCTTAATAAGTCTGTGCATCCATGCACTATATGAATTGAAATATGTTGCCCTTGAGTAACTTTATATGATTCTGCATTCAATTCAGCTTTGTGGGCCATATACTTGTCAAACAGATGAATTTTATTGCAAAATATGCATTTAATTGGAATCATAATATGAATTACGATTTCTAATACAATATGAAAATTATTTGATTTTATTAAATTGAAGAATTTGCTCGAAGTGGCCTTTTTAGGGTCCCTGGTAAGCGCTTGGACCTCATCACACCTGATGGAAAGTGACGATAAGGCCGAAGGTGGAAGCGCACTTCACCCGGAATCCTCAACCACTGATAAATAGGCTATCTTATCTCTAAACCGTTGGAAAACAACGAAGCTATTAACATTGTTGTTATGGCGCTGTTATAAACCAAAGGCGCGTAGTGGCGCCCCCCTATCTCACGCGTGCAATCAAACTAAACGGTCGCATGAGGCATGACGCTGCGCAAACTCGCAGTCCCGATTGATATAAATAGTCCTTTTAAGGTGTAATCCAGGTGGTTTTGGTGGTCTAAGTAGGGCCCCCTGGTCAGTTATTGTGTCATGGTATCGTGTGTAAGTGTTTCCAAACGTGAAGAGCAACAGCTCGTGGTTGTGGCGCGGCGTGGTGCCGGTATAAGAGGAGCGCTCCTCCCTCCTCCGCTGTTCTGAGGCTGCTGATGGGACACTTGCAGTAAGTTCTAGATTTAAGATTGGGCTAGGCATATCTATCGTGCCATCCTAGACGCCGTGAATCGAGGACATAAGTACGCCCCGGCGTGTTGGCTGAGTTTAGGGCAACGGGCTTTCTGTCCTACACACGACCGGCTGCGTATTGCACAGATGCCATACTTTAGATAAGATGGTGATAGCTATCCAACCGGACTAAACAAACCCTGCCACCAACCAAACCAAGTGAGTACATAAAGATGTACCCGAAACTAGGAATCGATCGGAACTCTGGGTCTTAAATCGGTGCGTTAGCCTCTACACAGCAGCAGTTAAGGGCTCCTATACACGAGCAGCAGTTTGCTGTCAACGTATGTAGCTGCAGTCGATGTTAGGAGTCGGCGGCTAGCGTCGACATGTTGTCGGCAAGCTGTCGACGTTTCAACTGCTTACCGCAGGCAGGTCGACAGCTAGCCGACGACAGGACGGCGTCTGCTAGCTGTCGACCTGCCTGCGGCAAGCAGTTGAAACGTTGATAGCTTGTCGACGACATGTCGACAGCTTGTCGACAGCTTGTCGACGGCATGTCGACAGCTAGCCGCCGGCTCCCAACGTCGACTGCAGTTACATACGTCAACAGCAAACTGCTGCTCGTGTTTTTTTTTATCTTATATAATGGCTTCGTGCGATCAGCACATTTAGCCAGTGTCAAGTTTTTAATAATAGGTAATTATTATTTTCTTCACATAAAGTGGATGATAATGAGTGATAATGAACGTTTAATGGTAAATGATTTTCCCCCAAACCCCTGGAAACTCAATAAAGCTATGGGAATTTATTGAGGTCCCACACGGACTTCTTGAGAGAATTTGAAAAGTGATGTTGCATTGTTTTGTTTTATTTGCTAACACTCATGCACGTTCACGAACACTTAACAGTAAATAATCCACCATTATTTCACATTAATATTCGACAAAACACAAATTATAGAAAATAATACAAAACTGCAGACATGACGCTTCACTTTTCCGCCAAGAAGTCTGCTGCTCGTGTTTTAGAGCCCTAAAGGCGGGTCCCTGCGACACTGTTTTGTGTTTTCTAACACCTAACATCAAACATCTTACAAATATGGGCGTGGCCCACGTACATATTTTGTTAGATGTTTGATGTTAGAAAACACAAAACAGTGTCGCAGGAGACCAGCCTTTAGGCGCCGACACGGGACACCATCATACAATAACGCGATTTGCAGTGCGTTCAGTTGGCGCTACCAGACAATGCAACCGCGTTTTAGTGTGATTGTATCCCGGGTCGGAATTAGAAAATGTTCGCGTTTGCCCAGGCCCTTAAGTCTTCGGTTTGCGCTCTTGCCAGTTAAGCAACTTTAGCAATGCCGGATCGCTGGATGAGGGACCAATAAACAAAAACTCGAGCTCCTCTTCTCTTGATCATTGCCTGAGAACGGCTCGAACCATTTGGCCATTTTCTTTATCGTTGAGTACTTGAGAAAACTTTTGGTAAACCCACTTAAAATGTCTAAACTTTGGATGCTATTTTTATATGAACAAAATGCACAACATGTTTAATAATACAAGCAAAATCATCACGCGGACGAAGTCACTGGCAGGTAAAGTGATCACAATTGCCTGGGCAATAAACAAATAGGAAAACACACTTTGCCCAGCCTGGGAATTGAAAATTGGGCAGCTCGAGCCGAGTGTTCGACCACTCGGCCACCAAGATGTTACAAATATTATTTTTTTTTATTTTTTAACAATGAAGAAAATACTGGTAAATATTCCTTTTGTATCACAAAAACCTTGACAGTTCGGATACAAATCACACTTCAGTGTCGCATAACACAAAGAAAAATTGTATAAAATAATATGATATCAAAGACAATAAAAACAAAGAAGAGATTTTTTTAACTTAGGCTAAATATTGTAAATAATCTAATGTTAGTACGCGCGGGTAGTAAGCATGTACAAATGGAGTCGGCCAAGAAACGGCTTGATTCACCGCAGCTATATAGCTACCTTCGCATTGGTTAATTTGAAATTGTTTGTAAATAAATAAATCGTTTATTTGCACAAAACATGGTATACAATGATAACATTTACAATGAAAGGTGCTCATGTTTCGCTAATAAAATAGCATGCAAATCGTTTACAATGTTAATGATATTAATTACATTACATGGAATCAAGATTGCAATAATAAATAAATGTCCAGAATCAAAATTTCAATAAATTGTATGTCAGTACAGTAAGATCAAATTAGTTGTCAATAAATTCCTTAACACTATAAAAATTTTTGTCCATAAGCCATTCAGTTAGTCTTTTTTTTAAATAAGAAGCTATTTAGCACTTTCAATTCATTTGATATCTTGTTATATATTCTGACGCACAACGCAAGACAATTATTTGTGTATTTACATGTTTTGGGAACATTTCTTAAGACAAGTTTATGTTTGTCTCTGCGCACTCTAGTACTCTGTGTATCACATGCTTTAGCCAATAGATACCTATGTTGATGGACATGATGTTTTGTTTGTTTGTTTGTCTGCTCGTTTACCTGGACTTGCCGCAGCCGTTGGGCCCCACGATGAGCAGGTGCGTGCCGGGCTGCAGCTGCAGCGTGACGCCGCTCGCCACCACGTCGCAGGCGGGCGTCACGATGGGCACGTTGCGGAGGCGGATCGACAGGTCATCGGTGTAGTGGACTTTGCCTAACGATAAGGTCAAAAAATCAAATCATAACCGTGGCGCGTAGCGGTGAATGAATACTGCCACCCCCTCTCTTCCTTTGGGTGTCGTAAAAGGCGACTAACGGACAAAATACTGCGCATACATCCAACAGCATAGAGCGAATGACTCACCACCTGTCACGCTGAGCACATGTGCAGCCGCTTGGTTAAAAGTGGACTATGGCAGAGGACTGGTTTTGCTGTCCTCATTGCCTAGTCTCTGATTAACCCTTCGGTGATACCATTCGTGATTATATGTATGTATGTTAGTAACCCGTAGGGGTCGTCGTGACCGACAAGGGGTTATAAGGTAAAGTCGCCTCTTTTCTGTATTTCCTGTATTTGTATTTGTTTTCCACTTTATCCTTCTAAACCACGCAATGATTTTTTTACGTGGTTTTCCATTTCTATAGTATATTACGTGCGTGGGTTACTGACGGAGGATAGGGGTATAGGTAGTTAAGTTAGTCGATAAGATTTAACTTCATACTGTAAGTTCACTTTTTTTTTTAATATACATTTTTGACGTCAGTATGTACCTGTAAAGGTCTAAATTGAATAAAGCATTTGACTTTGACTTTAAGAGGCCTATTACATCTCGAAAGTGATTTTTGGGTAAAATGCCCATTTTCGCATTTTGTAGTAATTTTGCAGTTGTATTTATCGTTTTTATCGAAATAGGATAATAAATTCATTATAAAATCTTTATTCCTCATGAAGTAACAATAACTTTGGTATAAATTTTGCTCAATAATATTGTCGTAGATAGGAGATATTCACATTTAACTTATAGCGATTTTCGAAGATTTTTGGTTTAGAATAAGATTTCTTTCCTATATAAAATCAATGTCTAAAAATTCCGAGGCCGCTACGCACTATTCGACTTTATAAGAGATAACATCAATTTTTTTTTATTTCACTTGTTTAGAACAGTAGTTCAATCGATGAGCTAAATTAAAAAGTTAAGCAAAATTTACAAAAAGCGAGGCCGCTACGCACTATTCCAATAGCTATTCTACACTATTCAATAAGTCATAATTGTTAATGTATTTTTGTTTCTGAGATCCATAACGCCAAAATTGGCCATTTCACGCAAAAATCACAGTCGAGATGTAATAGGACTCTTAAGAGGGTTTACACATTTCGGTTTTCCATACAAATTTCCAAGTCGAAATTTTTAAAAACCACCAAGCCAATTTTAATGAAACTTTGCATGCTAAAGTAAAATACAGGGATCTAAATAGTTTGTTGAAAACATTTTTTAAAAACGTTTTTCTAGCTGAGTTATTGCGATTTAAGAGCGTTTACGTCCTTTTGCGCTGTTTTGCTCAAAAACTGTACTTTTTAAACCTCTTAATATCTGTTAACACTTACTTTACAAATATGTTAAATACTTATATCATTAGGCGATCTTGTAGTCGAAATAGTTTGTTGAAAACATTTTCAAATTTATGGATATTTTGGAATTTACAACACTATAACTGAACAGAGGTTTTCATAATTTGACTTTCCGCGTCAACTTCGAAGCTTAAAAATGTGTTTAAATTACTAACAAATCTAATGACAACATTTTTATTTCAATTTGAAAGATCCTCAGCAAAATAGTTTGTTGAAAACATTTTTTGATTTTGGTTACTAACAAAAACTATAAAATTCCAAACATTGTGAATTTTTAAAGAACTTATAGGTGATAAAGTGATTGTTTTCTCTAATGTACTAAATATATTTTAGAAGATAAAAGCTTTATACTATAGAAAAATGTGTTATTTAAAATTTTAACAAAATTGTTTTTACTAAATAAGCTCTATAATTTTTCTATGAATATTTTAAAACTGCTCTAAAACTACTACAAAACCCTGCGCTCCACTCGCTTCAAATCAGTCCGCCGCGAGGCCTCTGAGAGAGTGGTCAGGTCGCTCGACGCTCTGCCCGGCCCGGTTGTCGACCTTTCCGTAAGTTCGAAGATAGTGCAAATTTATAGCTTGATTTGCAAATCTTAGTACTTTGGTGAGTAAATTATTACAATCTTTTATTTAACTTGCAATGTATGTATGTCTTGGTCGGGTGGAATTTTGCAACTCAATTTTGACCCACTTCCCAATTACTGATTAAGCTGAAAATTGGCATACATGAGTAAATCGCGTGACAATGCAAATTTATGATTGACATGGTGCTGATCTGATGATGGAGATGGAAGGTGGTCATTGAAACTTTGAAATAAAATAGCACAACCTAATCGAGTTTGAGCTCGTTTGAATCGTCTTGACGAGTAGTTTGTCTTTCAATGGTAACCAGGGTCTGATGATGGAGCTGGATGGTGGTCATAGGAACTCTGTAATAAAACGACGCAACCCCCTCGAGTTTCGGCTCGTCTCATTCGTCTTGACGAGTCCTTTGTTTTTAAATGGTTACCAAGGTCTGAACTGATGATGGAGCTGAAAGGTGGTCATAGGAACTCATTGAAGAAACGACGCAACCCCATCGAGTCGCGGCTCGTTTGATTCATCTTGACGAGTACTTTGGTGCTAGATGGTAACCAGAGTCTGATGATGGAGCTGGAAGATGGCCATAGGAACTAAGTAATTAAACAACATAATAACCCCATCGAGTAAGGGCTCGTTTGATTCGTCTAGACAAGTACTTTGCTGCTAGATGGTAACCAGGGCCTGATGATGGAGCTGGAAGGTGGCCATAGGAACTCCGTAATAAAACTACGCAACCCCATCGAGTTTCAGCTCGTCTCATTCGTCTTGACGAGTACTTTAGTTTTAGATGGTTACCAGGGTCTGATCTGATAATGGAGCTGAAAGGTAGTCATAGAAAAAGTATTGTTCTCTTACTGTCGTTGGAGTTGCTCGAGTGTGTCATGCTCTCTTAAAGTGTCTCTGCGGTGGTGGCATGTGCGTCGGGTCGTTACGTTCCCTCAAACATGGTTAAACGAAGCGATGGCTGATTCACATGTCATACTCGTGAACGGGTGCCGCCTGTGGAGGCTGGTCTTACTTTTTCTTGTTTCAGAGATACTGTAAGACGTTGTTTATTTTATTTTATATCGAGCAATACTTACTTTAAACGCAACATAAATTTTGAGTAGGTACCTTTGTCTGTAAGACACTGCTGTTAAAGGCTATCATACCAGCGTAAAATTAATTAGTTATATAAATAAGTGACTAACTATAATGTGAAAATATAATTATGACCAGGCTGTATTGTCAACTAAAAACACTTTGACCTTTCTTATGTAAACAAGATTTTACATGATTCTTAAACTTATATTTTATTTATTTTATTTTTTATTTATTTTTTATCTAAAGGTAAATGTTATACTTCATTAAAAATGTAGATAATAAGCCTACTTTATGCTCTTTTATCACTTGTAAATTATCAATTGTACATCCTGTGGCTCTATTGTGGTTACTAAGTATTTTAATTTGGTTCAAAAAGTATTGAAAATCTACTAGTCTTCGACCTTCAACCTTATTTGTTGTTTGTGGAACCTCATCTTCGATAACCTGAAATAAAAATATATTTTAATTTCTTTCTTTCTAGCACCAAAGTACGCGTCAAGACGAATCAAACAAGCTGAGATTCGATGGGGTTACGTCGTTTCTTTACTGAGTTCCTATGACTACCTTTCAGCTCCATGATCAGATCAGACCCTGGTAACCATCTAAAAACAAAGTACTCGTCAAGACGCATGAGACGAGCCAAAACTTGATGAGGTTGCGTCGTTTTATTACAGAGTTCCTATGGCCAACTTCCAGCGCCATCAGCAGACCCTGGTTACCAGGTAGCAGCAAAGTACTCGTCTAGACGAATTAAACGAGCCCTTACTCGATGGGGTTATTATGTTGTTTAATTACTCAGTTCCTATGGTCATCTTCTAGCTCCATCATCAGACCCTGGTTACCATCTAGCACCATAATACTCGTCAAGATGAATCAAACGAGCCGAGACTCGATGGGGTTGCGTCGTTTCTTTAATGAGTTCCTACGACCAACTTTCAGCTCAATCATCAGATCGGGCCCTGGTAACCATCTAAAAACAAAGTACTCGTCAAGACAAATGAGACGAGCCGAAACCGATGGGGTTGCGTCGTTTTATTACAGAGTTCCTATGACCACCATCTAGCTCCATCATCAGACCCTGGTTACTATTGAAAGACAAACTACTCTTCAAGACGATTTAAACGAGCCCAAACTCGATTAGGTTGTGTTATTTCATTGCGAAGTTCCAAGGGCCACATTCCAGCTCCATCATCAGACCCTAGTTACCATCTAACAGCAAAGTACTCGTCTAGACGATTTAAACGAGCCCTTACTCGATGGGGTTATGTTGTTTAATTAATGAGTTCCTATGGCCATCTTCCAGCTCCATCATCAGACCCAGGTTACTATCTAGCACCAAAGTACTCGTCAAGACAAATCAAACGAGCCGAGACTCGATGGGGTTGCGTCGTTTCTTTACTGAGTTTCTATGACCACCTTTCAGCTCCATCATTAGATCAGATCCTGGTAACCATCTAAAACCAAAGTACTCGTCGAGCGAATGAGACGAGCCGAAACTCGATGGGGTTGCGTAGTTATATAACGGAGTTCCAATGGCCACCTTCCAGCTCCATCATCAGGCCCTGGTTACCATCTAGCAACAAAGTACTTGTCTAGACGAATTAAACGAGCCCTTACTCGATGTGGTTATTATGTTGTTTAATTACTCAGTTCCTATGGCCATCTTCCAGCTCCATCATCAGACTCTGGTTACCATCTAGCACCAAAGTACTCGTCAAGATGAATCAAAGGAGCCGCGACTCGATGGGGTTGCGTCGTTTCTTCAATGAGTTCCTATGACCACCTTTCAGCTCCATCATCAGATCAGACCTTGGTAACCATTTAAAAACAAAGGACTCGTCAAGACAAATGAGACGAGCCGAAACTCGAGGGGGTTGCGTCGTTTTATTACAGAGTTCCTTTGACCACCATCCAGCTCCATCATCAGACCCTGGTTACCATTGAAAGACAAACTACTCGTCAAGACGATTCAAACGAGCTCAAACTCGATTAGGTTGTGCTATTTTATTGCAAAGTTTCAATGGCCACCTTCCATCTCCATCATCAGATCAGCACCATGTCAATCATAAATTTGCATTGTCACGCGATTTACACATGTAAGCAAATTTTCAGCTCAATCAGTAATTGGGAAGTGGGTCAAAATTGAGTTGCAAAATTCCACCCGAACAAGACACATACATTGCAAGTTTAATAAAAATACATGCAATATAATATTATACTTACATATTTCATGCATTACTTACGCCCATATTAAAAAAAATAATCGAAGTACCTATTACGAAAAAGCAAATTCGATCTAACGGATCAAAGTGAGTGAGTTTGACTACAGTGAGCAGAACTAGCCTATTCTACACACACAGTCGCGCGCGCTCACTGCTCGCTTCTGTGTGCGTGATATTTGGACTTAAAAACCTAAACTTGAGGTCTCGCGCTCAGCGTAAACGCTCTTAAAGTCGACTATCGAAAGTTAAAAATCGCAATAACTCCGCTAAATAAACGTTTTTTAAAAATGTTTTAACAAACTATTAGATATTTAGATATAATAGATCCCTGTGTTTTACTTCAGCATGCAAAGTTTCATCAAAATTGGCTCATTGGTTTTTAAAAATTTCGACTTGGAAGTTTGTATGGAAAACCGAATGGCGTTAACCCTCTTATGAGAAAATAATGAGTTGTGCCTCACCCACGGCCACGGGCTGGCTGTCGCGGAAGGTGACCTGGAAGGCGCTCTGCGTGGGCGCGGCGTGCACGGCGCGCACGCAGCGGCCGCGCGCCACCTCCCCGAACACCAGCAGCATGTCCGACACGCGCGTCGCGTAGCCCGCGAGCGTCACCACCTCCTGTTGCATCATCAAGGCTAGGTGTTAGTGAGACATTAACATAACACGTTCTTAGAATTAAATTTTGAAGTAGTAAACAGTCAAATTAAAATCTGCGAAAATTACGAAATGTCGTCGAGGCTATATTCTGTGGAATACACCCGATGGTAACACGATTTGATAAAGTTGGCCCGATAGAATAAATTCACAAAGTTACATATTTTTGTGTCATTTTATCTTCTTTTTCTAGTTTTATTCCTAAAATAAGTGATTTCATATTTCGAGTCATTTACCAAAATAAAGTCCATAGATAACTTGAGGTATTATAACCGATCGGTTTTTTTTTAATTACTACTATCAATTTTTTTAAATATAAAACGCGCCTATTCGCTCCTCTTCGCTGTTATACCCGTCCCTTGCCGTCGTACCATCGAGAGAGAGAGAGAGAGGCCATGTATTTAAGGCCAGGTATAAACGATTCGATCAACAATACCAACTAGATATCGCGTCACGTACAAAATCAAAGTTAAATTCTGTCCACGTGAATAATTACTTTTTAAAAGCAATAAATTACTCCTGTCACTTAAAAAAGAAAAGACGTCACTAACATTTAGTGGTGAAATCAACCTTATGAGGCAACAAATAAAGCATTTTTTCCTATTATTGTCTTGCGAAAAAATGAAAAAATGAAAAATATGAAAAATATTTATTTATCAACAGCAAATCAGTTAACAATAATAGAGGTTGATTATCTTCTTTGGAGTGTGAGAACACTTGTGCCAGGAGAGAATCGCTCTCATCTAACTTATTAGTCTTAACAATTTGTTGAGTAGCCACTTTATTTAGGTTCTAGTACTTTGATTTACATAAAAATGTGTGTGTGTGTGTGTGTGTGTGTTGCGTGTGTGGGGGTGTGTGTGTGTGTGTGTGGGCGTACGTGTGCGTGTATGAGTGTGTGTGCGTGTGTGGTGAGTGTGTGTGAGCGTTATAGATGGTTAGTAATTATCTCAAGTACATATTTTATCTATCAATATGAACAATTACTCTTTCTACTTTCTCATGTTCCAATTTTTTTATCCATTCAGTCAACATCTGTTTACATTTGAAACTTGTTTCAGTTTAAATATTTAAGATTTTATTAACATAATTCTACAAATGAGATGATTGATATGCACACTGATGTTTAGCAAAGTAGGTTTTACATTTGTTTTTCTTAGCTACAATATCATTCCGTCGCTTTGCTAGGGTAACAGAGTCAATGGGGAGTGTTTTGTGCTTTTGCAAAATTGTGTGTAAAATATATAACTGTCGAACAGTCAGTAAGTCAGTTAAAGAATAGAGAGCGCGAGTCGGAAATCTAAGTTTTTTGAAAAACATTACTTTTAAAAGAATTTTTCTGTGCGCGTTCTACTGCTAGGAATTTTACCTTTGATGCACCACCCCAAATTGGAATACAGTATATAATAATTTACTGTGCCAAGGCAATATATACTTTTTTGATAAGTTCTTCAATAGCAGAATATCTCAGAGATTTAAAAATCCAAATCAACTTCCTTATTCTACAACTAACTAGATCGACTTGGGAGTGCCATGTCAGTCACTAACAAACCGTCCTACTTTTACTTGCTGTCTTCTCCCACATAGGTAATCCCGAAACAAATTTAAAGCATTATCTCTCAGTCCAATTTGTTCCAGTTTGTTCAGAAGGATGGAGACAGAGACGGTGTCAAATGCTTTTTTTAAGTCTAAAAATACTGTTAGGCATTTACCCCCATTGTCCAATTGATCAGTAATTAAAGAAGTTAGAGCCATAACCGCGTCTTGAGTTGATTTACCAGCTTGGAAACCATATTGTGATTTTGATAAAATATTATATTTACTAAGAAATTTAGTTAGTCGTTTATTCAAAAGTTTTTCTAAAATTTTGGACAATGAAGGTAACACCGAGATCGGTCTATAGTTGTTGACATCCTCTCTGTCCCCACTCTTATGAACCGGAGTAATAAGAGCTTGCTTAAGAGCAGTTGGGAAGACACCTTTTCTGAAACATGTATTTGCCAGGTGAACGTGAAAGTGCGCTCTTATTTACCGAGACACATTTTTAGCGCCGACATCTAGTTGTATTGTTGGACGAAGTAAATAACCTTGTAGCTGGACATGAGCCGCTCGATGGCGTCGGCGGCGGAGTTGAGCAGGTTCCGCGACGTAGTCATGTACTCGGTGCGCGCGCTGATGCCGTCGCCGCCCGCGCCTGCCGAACAACACTATCGTTACTCCCTACACAAGTAGAATTGAATACAAATAGTTTTATTGTCTTTCTACATTTTTAAATATAAGATTAGAACAATCAACGGTACAAATAGTGCAATTAATACTTTAAAACAATCAATAAAAATTACTTATTAAAAAAAAAAGACAAAAGGAAATAGCTCAATCTAACTTAGTTGAGGTCTGGACCTTAAGAGTGTTTACGCATTTCGGTTTCCCATACAAATTTCCAAGTTGACATTTTTAGAAACCAGTATGCCGATTTTGATGAAACTCGGCATGCTGAAGTAAAATATAGAGATCTAAATAGTTTGTTGAAAACATTTTAAAAAACGTTCATTTAACTGAGTTATTGCGATTTTAAACTTTCTATAGTGGACTTTAAATCGCAATAACTTAGCCAAATAAACGTTTTTTAAAAATGTTTTCAACAAACTATTTAGATCCCTGTAATTTACTTTAGCTTGGAATGTTTTAATACTAGGACTAGGAAGATTGTGTGGGAAACCGAAATGCGTAAACCCTCTCACCAACGCTGTTTTTCAGCCACTCCCTGTACTCTGAGGCTGAGATCTATAGATCGTACTTACACTTTACTCAGACTTATCTAGCGAGCTAAGACAAAATTGGAATTTATAATCAACGCTTCGACGCTGGCTCAGCACAGGCTTAGCACAGGTTAAGTCACCGAAATCGGTGACTTACGAAAAACTCAGGATATTAACCGAACGTGAATAATAGCACACTACGTCAACAGCTCTACGGCGTTTCCGTGCCTTTTTAAATTTTACGGGTTATCTTTCTGTCAAAACAAGACATCTTTCTGTCAAAACAGTATCTCTTCAATTAATTGATTTTAATTTAAGGATAGTTATTGTATTTCATAGCAAATTGATTTAATTATACGAGACAATTGACTAAACATTCGTTATGGATCGTACGGATCGTAAAAAACAACGCCCAAAAGCCAATTTATTTGACTTGACGGACTGCAGTTGCCATGTCACTGTCAGAGGGGCCAGTGCGTTCCGTTTCAAAAAATATGTTAGCCAACACCGACAAAAAGTTTTTGACTTATTTTAATTAAGTTTATGAAAATATTGTAATTTATAACTGTTAATGATTCAAATTAATGATTAAATTTAGTACAAGTTAAAAGTACTTTTTAAATCATTTTATTTTCTTTTAAGTTTAAAGAACAATTAAGAAGGTTAAGCTTGAAATGGAACACTAAGCTCAGCCTAGTCTCAACTTTTGTATGACTATCAATTCGAAATCAAAGCTCTTACTTAGTATGCACTGAGCCAAGTTCGCCATAAGTAAAGTCAAAGTTTCTCGTAAGCACGCTCTATAAATCTCACCCTGAGATGTCAGTAGAGCTGTTTGACAAAAGGAGATACATATTTCCAGATCAACTATACAGATTCCACATAAATCTAAGAAAAAACAATAAATAAGTGCTCGAGTGTGTCAATAGCATAGGTCTGTCTATGTGCCGCATTTTGCAAGAGAATATTATACCGTACATCTTTCTTTCAAAAGAAGTGTTTTAGAGCTAGGTTGTTGTGGAAAGATCTTATGTCACGTTTACCTGCGTTTACCTCTTGAACTAGTGGTAAACGCTCCATGTCGATTCTATTAGCGTTGTCAATAATCATAAATTGGATGAAAAGTTAAACTAATTACAACTAGTGTCCACAATTGTTTCACAAATAACATACTAATCCCCACAACTTGCTCACTAGTCCCCACAAGTTTCTTAAAAGTCCCTAGCAGTTTTTGACAAGTACTCACCAGTGTCATCCCCGCATGAGTAGTAGGCAAAAAAGTCTTTGGACTATCAAAAAACACAAAAAATATTTTTTTTTTTTACTGTCTTTGCATACTAACCATCGTTATGCGCGCCGATGAGTATAGGTAACGCCAGCATCACCATTCCGGTGCCCGACCACACGTACTTCATGCAGAACTGCTCCAGCATCACGTACCACAGCTTGGAGTTGAACACCGTCATCATTTGGGCCACCAGCATTATCGTCATTTGACAAAATTGAGGGGTCTAGTACCCCACTAGGCCCACTAGTTTCTCACAAACTCCTACAAATTACATACTAGTCCCTAAAAGTTGCTTTACTATAGCTTGACCACGACCGCTATACCGCTGCTGCCATACAAGATAGTACCGCAGTAGCGGTATAGCGGTCGTGGTCAAGCTATAGTCCCAACTAGTTTCTCAAAATCCCTCACAAATTAACTAGTCCCAACTAGTTACACACAAAAACTCACAAATTACATACTAGTCTCTAAAAACTGCTTATCAGTCACAACTCGTTTTTTTCTTTATTTTTTCTTTATGTGTGCATACTAACCGTCGTTCTGCGCGCCGGTGAGTATAGGTAACGCCAGCATTACCATGCCGGTGCCCGACCACACGTACTTCATGCAGAACTGCTCCAGCATCACGTACCACAGCTTGGAGTTGAACACCGCCGTCATTTGGACCACCAGCTGCTGGTAGGCGGTTTGGAGCTGGCCGTGCTCCACCTGGTTGAAGGTTAGTTGTTGTTACGATAAGTCGAAATAAAATTACGTTAAGTTTTACTTTTAATATACAGTATGTCCAGGGATGTAGTAATAAAACTTTAGGAGCTATTAAATTTCATCGACGAAAATACCCCATAAGAGGGATCAATTGTGTTTTGTTATCGCACAACAACTGTAAAAATAATACTTTCTCCTTTCGGCAATTAAAAAAAGGAGTTGTTTGATAGTGTGTTGTTTGATAGTGTGTTGTTTGATAGTGTGTTGTTTGATAGTGTGTTGTTTTGTTGTGCGTGTTCATTATATTAGCTACCCTACATTTGCCTTTAGAAAAACCACCAAAATCGAGCCTCTACACGACGTAGAACTTAAACCAACAGTCTCTGCAGTCTTGCGGAGTTTTGTTTGGTTTTGAAATACATTGTAGATACTTCTCTTAAAGTTTTAGTACTACCATCCCTGGACATATTGTATAATAATTTAGATAATTAATTGCTATAATTGAATAATGTGAAAACTCATAATAAGCCTGATACACGATTGCAGCTTGCACGAATCAAAAACGTGCCTCGTTTTTCTATCTAACTTTCGAATTTAGAACTTTGTTCCAACTAGCTTGAATCTGGCGAGCCTAGTTCCAAAATGATGTAACTCCTCTACTACTCCAACAATATTTCTAAGAATTTGTACTTTAGTGCCTAAAGTTTAAGGTTTACTTTACAATTATAAATGTTTATCTATATATCTCGTTTCATTTCTGATGTAGATCTATGGATATGTATGTATTTACGCAGGGACATTGTTCGAGTTTGATTTTGTATGAGATGAATATGTTTAGTGGGTACCTATAGTTTTTATGATCGAAATGCACAAGTAATTTTTGGCAAAGTCGCAAAATTTCTAAAAAATTTTTGGCCCACTGATCTTCACTGATCCGAAAGATTGAAAAATTACGATGGTTTTATATAATTTGTAGATATTTTGCCTGACCTGACAGACATCCTTTGCTTTACTTACTCTCATAACATTCTTAACATTGGGGATTGTAGCAAACGGAAGGCTGTGGTGATGGAAATCATAATCTCTTTTTTGAAGTAAACTTATTTATGCATTTATGAATCGCCTAACAATTTTTTTTCTTTAAGGATGGGTAGGCACCTTAATTTAGGATGTCTTTTAGGTGTGGAGAAGAACGGGCGCAAGAAACTCCACAGCTTTATTTAGAAGTAATGACGTTTACAAAACAATATGTCGTTACCAAATCATACTAACAATATCCATAACATACCAACAATAGAAATTAAAAACATTTATAAGTAAGTATTCTATACCTTATGCCCGCCGTAAAAGGCGACTTCCTCCGCGTGTGCGATGAGCCGGGCGTGCACATGCCTGAGATTCGCCTTCATTCGCGCCTCCTCGCCCGCCAGCGCACCGAACCTGGGACTCAGCATGCGCAGCAGCTGCCCCGTCAGGCAGATCACCACTGTCGCTATGCTGGGCCCTGGTACACAATACAAGATTCACAGCCGGTTTCGTTCACAACTGCGAAGCGCTTGAGATTCAATTCACGCAGTGTATATTCACTTACATAATTGATTAAAATTTTTAATAAATCGTCATGGTGTAATTAAAATCTGGCTGTCGTTTCAAATTGTCACACGCAACGGGGGTGACAATTATTTATTTAGATAATGACCAAGTGATTGACAATAAATCTATTGTAATGTAGTTTACTCGGAATCCGGCTCGAAGGACCAAAATACACTGTTCACAAAAATTGCGACGTAAAATGCCGTTACGCATACACCGAGACCACAGGGACGACCTCTGTTTCTATGGGACTCTCCTCCTCTTTTGAGCTTTTCTGTCAGGACGGGGGCGTCCTGATAGAAAAGCTCGACAGGAAAAGGAGGTGGCGTATCCACTAGTTAACCCTAGTACCGTTGCTTCTATGCCACAAGGATAGCTCGGAATCACGAACATTTACTAGTCAAAGCTATAACAACTGAACTAAAATAAATATTTTAAAGGGAAAAATAATACTGAAACCCCAACGGAAGTTGAAAATCGATTGCGACAATTTTGATTGTTTTGTATTGCCACTATTAGTAATAACACCAGTTTTGCGCACTTACCCAGGAATATGTTGCCCTTCATCTTGCTGGAGTAGCTGGCTAACGTCAGCACGATGAGTAACAGGTCGAAGCACGGCTTGGTCAGCGAGCTGTACAGGTGCGCCACCGACGTCGTGAACACCGACACGTCCTCGGTTAGCCTGAGGGGACGTTACGCATGTTTAGTACGTTTTCCGAAGCACAGATGGCGCTGTAGCGTCTGTGTCGGTAACTTTTAAATTGCCATACATTTTGGTTTCAATTTTATTTGAAACTAGCCGCCCGCCCGCGACTTCATCTGCGTTAATAGGATCCCGTAAACGTGACGAATATCCAAACAAAATTGTTTACTTTCCTTGTCCTAACGATCACGAATGCAACAAAAAATAATCAACCTCATCGGTGGAGCTGTTCTGAATCGATGCGCGTAGGTACAAGCATTTCGGCAATTGATTGTTATTTGTATAGAAGACAGATGGATATCTACATACAACAAACATCCACTCACGACTATTATCCCCAAAAAAAGTCGGAGACTAGGCAATGGGGACCGCTAAGTCAATTCTCTGCTAATAGTCCACGTTTCAAGATTCAAGATTCAAGATTCAATATGATTCAAGATTCAATATCAATTATTCAGGTTAGGCCATGTTTTGATTACAGCACTTATGAATGTCATTATGCCATCGGTTCGTAAGTCTAACTATGGGGCGGGAGCCTTGTACTGAGAAGAACCGGCAACAAACTCAGCAAGGGCATTTCTTTTCTCCCTTTCTTTTACAGCGTCAATTAGAGTTGAAAAATGCCCTCCCTATCATAGAAGGGCACTTTCCATTACAATAATAAAAACATAAAACAACTACAAGGACATAAAAATAAAAAATATATTAATAAAAATAAAAAGTTCAGGTATTCATCAATATAAAATAATCAATGTAATCAATGTCTTACAGTACAGAAAAATAAAGCTAAACTACAACTACTAATATACTAATAATAAAAATAAGTTAGCAAGAGCAGACCAGCCTCCACAGGTGGCACCCGTTCACGAGTATGACATGTGAATCAGCCATCGCTTCGCTCAACCATGTTTTAGGGAACATTTCACAAAATAACAACTGCACTTATTGTGTTCAAGGCGATAGGTGTTAGCAAGAGCAGACCAGCCTCCACAGGTGGCACCCGTTCACGAGTATGACATGTGAATCAGCCATCGCTTCGCTCAACCATGTTTTAGGGAACATTTCACAAAATAACAACTGCACTTATTGTGTTCAAGGCGATAGGTGTTAGCAAGAGCAGACCAGCCTCCACAGGTGGCACCCGTTCACGAGTATGACATGTGAATCAGCCATCGCTTCGCTCAACCATGTTTTAGGGAACATTTCACAAAATAACAACTGCACTTATTGTGTTCAAGGCGATAGGTGATAAGCCCATAGCCGCTCAATGCTGTTGGATATACAGGGCGTCCCACGGATATGCCACATGGAGGGAAAGTACCTTGAATATTGTAGATGGAACGTTTTACTGAAAAAAGACATAATTTAAATTTAAAAAACCATTTAAGCTGCATTCATAGACATTTAAATAATTACATGGTTGAACCGGGAATCGAACCCGTTAGGCTGGCCTCACACAGCCGGAATCGCTTTCTGAATTAAGAATCTGAATTCAGATTCTGAATTCAGAAAGGCCGGAATACCATACAATATCAGTATGCTCCACACACATGCTGATTTTTTCAGAATCTGAATTTCTCAGATCGATCTGGAAGAATGAGCTGACGAGCGTCCGGAATTCCGTGACTGAATATTTAAGATTCTGAATTTAGAACGCGCGTATTCCCATACATTTTATATGGAGCGGCACACACATGCTGGAATTCAGATTCTGAATTATTTCAGTGTTGCCATTTTTAGTAGGATCCTGCTTTTTTAGCATTTTTAAAAATAAATTTTGGATATTTAGTTTGTATGTTATCTTATATAGTGTTTAATTTTCGATGTTTTTCAATTCTTAAAAATTATAAAGGTAAATATAGCAGTTTTGGTGCATTTTTATAAACAACGCTTAGCAGTTTTAGCAGGATTTACCATAAATTTTTATTTTTATATTTTATTCTTATAAAATTTGATAGCAATATAAGCTTCTATTGAAACTCGTTAATATGGTTAAACTAGATAATGGATAAATATACATAAACATAGAAAAACACCCAGACCCGAAATCAATTAAGAAAAACAGTTTTCTCTAAATTGACTCGCCGACCGGGAATTGAACCCGGGACCTCAGAAATGGCGCGACGCCAGACCCGGCGCGCTAACCACTTGACCACGGAGGACGTCAATTGGTAGAAACAGCGTAAAAAAAATAGCAACCCTGGTTGAAACAGCAAGCGGTTAACGTCTCGGAGACGTTTGCATATGCCGGGAGTCACAAGACTACTGATCAATCTGAATTTTTAAGAATGTGTGTGTCAAGGTGCCGGAATTCAGAATCTTAAATTCAGATTCTAAATTCAGCAAGCCATTCCGGTTGTGTGAGGCCTGCCTTACATTAGAAAAATAATCAACCTGTAGCTTTATCATACCGATCGAAAGGCTTCATAATAAGGATTATTTTTTGCTAAATAACATAGCGTCACAAATAAAAGGAAAAACATGAATTTTAACATTTTTAATACAATTTTAATCAATTTATCAAAGCTCAAAATGAGTCCCTTCCTGTTGAATACAAAGTCGCACTCTTTTGAGTATTTCGATCTTGTTGTGGTGGATATTTAGAATAATACCTATACATGCACTTAAATTATAATAGGGAAATGATGAGTACGTCTCAAGTGGGTACATTTATTAGTAATAGGTACTTATGATAATGTCAGTTGTATGTCCTTACGGCAATGTCAGCTTTTCATTTTTCTGAACAAAATTTCACATCAAATGGTAAAATTCATGGTCTTCCTTTTATTTGTGACACTATGTTATTTAGCAAAAAATAATCCTTATGATAAAGCCTTTCGATTGGTATGACAAAGCTACAGGGTGATTATTGTTTATATGTAACCGGTTCAATTCCCGGTTCAACCATGTAATTATTTAAATATCTATGAATGCAGTTTAAATTGTTTTTTAAATTCAAATAATGTCTTCCTTCAGTAAAATGTTCCACCTACAATATTCAAAGTACTTTCCCTCCAAGTGGCATATCCGTGGGACGCCCTGTATAAGGTGCTATTAAATCAATGACGTATAAGTACAGGTAGTTAACGCCAAAATGAACATCATGCTGTAGATGCCTTCACTGACACAGGCGACTGCATTGTGTAAGTCGTTGCACTCACACTGACGAATGCGACGACTTCCACGATGCAGTCGCATGTGTGAGTGATTTCATCGAGGCATATAATAGTACGATGCAGTTTTTGCCAATTAAATAATAAATTATTTTGTTTGAAAAATTAAAATCTAAAACAATGACAAAATACTACTGTTTATTGGGTAAACAACCTGTATTTTAAATATACGCAAACGATTTAATAGCACCTTATATACATGTAGTCTTTAGTCCGTTAATCGCATTTTACGATACCCAAGCGAAGAGAAGGATTGGTGGTATTATTTAAATGAGCCGCCGCACACACAGCTGTTTGTATGTAGTTATGAATAGATAATAAAGTAAGTAAATAAACACGTACCTATGGTCGGCGTTCTCGATCCTGGCGTCCAAGTTAGCCACTCTGTAGTAGGTCTGGTTCTTGAAGTACAGCCCGTAGGCGTGGTGCACCAGCCGGCTGCGGAACGCCAGCGCCAGCCGCCCCTCCAGGTAGCGGATCATGCTGCACATTACATTATTTAACTATATGTATTACAGACATAAGAAACAATTACAATAATTAAAAAGCATAATCAAAATATCAATTACAAATTGAAGAACACAATCAAAATAGCAATTAACAATTGAAGAACATAATCAAAATAGCAATTAACAATTATTAATAAATAAATAAATAAACTTTCCTACACTCACACCAATTATCTAGCCCAAGAGAAGCTTCGAAGAAACTCGTTAAATGGTTACTAGACAACGGATAAACATACTTAAAATACTTAAATACATAGATATTTATTATTTATTGAAAACACCCAGACCCGAGACAATTAGAAAAATAATAATTTCTAAATAGACCCGACCGGGGATCGAACCCGGGACCTCAGAGATGACGACACCATGAAAACCGGTGTACAAACCACTCGACCAAGGAGGTCGTCTATTCGTATTGAAGAACATAATCAAAATAGCAATTAAAAATAGAAGTACATAATCAAAATAGCAATTAACAATTGAAGAACATAATCAAAATACCATTTTACAATTGAAGAACAAATTGTCAATTGTTCATTAAGGTTGCTTCACACATATCAGTGAAGCCACACTTCCAAAACAGTACCGGCACAGTCCTTTTCAAACATTCTCTATGAACGCATCCAGTATGTCAGTGATAAGTGCTCTCAGTGTCAGTGCCGCCACCGGCAAATTACAGACGTATTCGTTTTAACAAAATTCATAGAGAATGTATGAAAGAATATTTTTCACTGTGCCGGTACTGTTTTGGAACTGTGACTTCACTGATATGTGTGAAGCAACCCTTAATCCCTTTCACAATGAGACTGACCTGTTGATGAAGGTGGCCGGTAGAGCGATGCCCAGCCACTGCAGCAGCAGCGCCGCGAATTTGCGCAGATCCTTCTGCACTATGTGCTTCACTGCGGGAAACAGTTGGAAAGGTGAACACATGAGATGACGCACAAATACAAAATTCAATACAAATAAATTTATTTGTTAAATGCTTACAAACTTATCAATACAGTGGAGAATACTGTTACAACCAAGCTTAATTTTCGAATAGGCTGAGATTTCCTTTGACCATACACTAGGCACTGACTATACTAATATTATAAAGAGGAAACATTTGATTGTTTGTTTGTATTGAATAGGCTCCGAAACTACTAGACCATTTATAAAATTCTTTCACCGTTGGGAAGCTACATTATTTCCAGGTGACATAGGCTATATTATATTTTCAATAAAATTAGGAATCCTTACTAAAACTCAAATAAATTCCTTAAATCGCGTGCGGTAAGAAAACTATTGATGATAGAATAAAATAATGTACTATGGCTTTGCAGAACACGCCATTATCTACAAAAAGTGTCGCGATAGCATATGTCTAACTATTTTAGTTACGTCACAATAAGTGTTCTTGGGATTGGAGTCATTTTGAAAATTCGTCACGGGGTACGGGTCCACGCGAACGAAGTCGCCGGCGGTCTGCTAGTTCCTACATATAATAATAATAACTTTACCACACTCACGCCCATCATCATCACCAGCCAAAAGACGTCCACTATTTTACAAAGGCCTCCCCCAAGGATCTCCACCACGACCGGTCTAGTACTTCTAGGTCTAACATGTCGGTCCACCGTTTTGTGGCCTGCTTACACTGTCTTTCGGTGCGATGTCGCCAGTGTCGCCACTCAAGAATCGTTCTTCTCCAACAGCCGTCGGCTCTACGAGGGATGTATAATCTGATGATTTGCTACCATCTCACCTACGGAATCCTTCAAGTGCGCGACATAATATGGAGAGGAAAGTCCTGGAGAAAAGACAGCTGGTGTGAGCAGCCTGAGTCTGCTGTATTTTACCTATGGGGACGTTTGTAACGCGATGGTTTGCTAGCTCATCTATGGAACCTTTAAGTGACGCGACGTATATGGTGTTAAAGGTTCTGAAGTATAAATAAGTGGTGTGAGCTGCCTGAGTTCCGTTCTGCTTTAATGGCCGTCGTCGGTTCTACAAGGGATATATAATCTGATGATATGTTACCATTTCACCTATGGAACCTTCAAGCGATGCGACGTATATGGAGATAAAGGACCTGGAGAACAGGCAGAGCGTGTGTGCTGCAAGCAGTGCCACCTCGTGGCTGTGCAGGCTCGGCACCATCTTGGCGAGTGTATGTTTGTAAATTCTGATGATTTGCTAGCATCTCACCCATGGAACCTTCGAGGGACGCGACATAATATGGAGAGGAAAGTCTTGGACCAAAGGCAGGTGGTGTAAGCAGCCTGAACCAAATATTGCTGCATCTAATGACTGACAGTGGTCTATGAGGATGCTTGTATCTGGGCATTTGCTAATGTGTGCATAAGCACGAACCTTCAAGCGACGCGACGTATATGGAGATAAAGGTCCTGGAGAACAGGCAGAGCGTGTGTGTGGTGAGTACAGCCACCTCGTAAATTCTGATGATTTGCTTTGACCATCTTACCTATGGAACCTTCAAGCGACGCGACGTATATGGAGATAAAGGTCCTGGAGAACAGGCAAAGCGTGTGTGCGGTGAGCAGCGCCACCTCGTGGCTGCGCACGCCCGGCACCATGATCTTGGCGAGCGACACCAGCTGCCGGAGGAACTCCAAGTTGAGGCCCGGCACATGCTCAGCGGGCGGCGTCACCTCCTCGGCGTCTGCCTGCAAACAGGTGCGATGGATTGGATCATCATCATCAGCCTATAAAGGTCCCGCTGCTGGACACAGGTTTTAACACATGGATAACAAATTGGGGAGAGATTGGGCCATACCCCACAACGCTGCGCTGGCCCAATGTGGGTTGGTCGGTTTTATCGACAGTCGTCATTGGACAACAATAGGGACCAGCGTCTTTACGTGTCTTCCGAAGCACGGAGTAGCTCGAGATATTAATTTAATTTGGCCACTCAATAATTAATTTGGTCAAGCCGAGACCACAGCTTTCCATGGAAAGTAGCGATGGATTTAGGATGCAGAAGGATAACTTGGCTCTTGTTCCGAAGGCGTATGGCGATGTTCTGCTTAGCAGCCGCCGCGCTAATGTGGCTCTTATGTCGTGGCCGTAAGGTGCAACTCACGATGTTCTGCTTGTAGCCTGTGACCGCAGCGGCTGCCGCGCTAATGTGGCTCTTATGTGTTAGCCGTAAGGTGCATACTTACAATGTTCTGCTTGTTATCTGTGTCGGCGTCGCCGCGGCACAGCGCGCACTGGCCGGCGCCGCAGCGGCCGCCGCACGCCGCCGCCGCGCCCTCCGCCACAGGCTGGAGCTCGCCATTCTTTGCGACCTAACAACAACAGTAAAGTTAAGTACTAACCTTTAGTATCTTTAAATGGTGACTGCTAGAAACCGCAAGATACTTCAAGGGCTGGTCAGGTCAAGTGTTTTAAACATGACAAAGATGACAAAAAATAAATTAGAGTTTTTTTCATTTTTAATTAAATAATTCATTTTGTGAATTTTTGTTGGATAGTCTTTGAGTATCTAATTTATTTTAAAGCAATAACATAAGAAATATAAAATTAATAACAATTAAAAATAACGATTATTTACAACGCGCGGGCAGCGGCCGTTGAGCCACCCGTCTGTTGACCCGTCCGCGTCAGCTGGGCGATAAGTACCTACGTTAGTCTGCAATGAGACCTCATTTTTGTCATGTTTAAAACACTTGACCTGACCAGCTCTTGAAGTTTCTTGCGGTTTCTAGCAGTCGCCTTATATATCTATATAAAAAAAACATATAATCACGACTATTATTCCCGAAGGGTTAGAGCCTAGGCAACGAGGACCGCAAAAGCAGTTCTCTACCATAGTTTACCCAATAGTGACTGCACATGTGATTAGCGTGACAAGTGGTGAGCCCATCGCCGCTCTATGCTGTTGGATGTATGTGCAGTCTTTAGTCCGTTAGTCACCTTACGACACCCAAGGGAAGAGAGGAGATGGTAGTATTCTTTTAATGAGCTGCTACGCAACACGACTTATATAAGAAATAATATATAAATAAGTATATATTTAAAAAAAATCTATTGCCACTAACGTTTGTACGTGCATCACTTCAGAACGGCTGCATTTATTTGGATTATTCTTTTTTTGTTGTGTTTGTCAAATTGAAACGACAATGTTTATATATAAAATACAATCGGCCGCTCGTGGTTTCACCCGCGTGGTTCCCGTTCCCGTGGGTATATAGGGATAACAATTATCCTATTTGTTAATCCAGGTTATAAACTATCTGTATGCCGAATTTCATCCAAATCCATTCAGTAGTTTTTATGTGAAAGAGTAACAAACATCCATCCATACTTACAAACTTTCGCGTTTATAATATTAGTAGGATGACCTAGTAATATCCTACTAGGATCTGGAAATTTTTCACGGGACATAGGCTGTTCACGCGGAGTCGCGGGCGGGCCGCTAGTAAGGTATAATACTGTCTCACAGCTGGGCAAAGGCTTCCATATTTGAAATCAAGTCTTGATTTGCTTTATATTACTAATATTATAAACGCGTAAGTTTGTAAGAATGTATGGATATTTGTTACTCTTTCACGTCAAAACTACTGAATGGATTTGAATGAAATTCGGCATACAGATAGTTTATAACCTGGATTAACACATAGGATACTTTTTATCCCGATATTCAGACGAGAACGTATGGATGGATGTTTGTTACTCCTTCACGTAAAAATCACTGAATGGATTTGGATGAAATTCGGCATACAGATAGTTTATAACCTGGATTAACACATAGGATACTTTTTATCTCGATATTCCCACGGAAAACGGGAACCACGCGGGTGAAACCGCGAGCGGCCGCTTGTCATAATATAAAGATTGGCTTAATCACCACGCTTACCAAATCCTGGTAACTGAACCCATTGACTTTAGGCCACCGAGGAGTTACTAATATGTTCTAGTTAAAACATTAACTTTTATAACCGTGTAGCGGTGAAAGAATACTACCACCCCCTCTCTTCCTTTGTGTGTCGTAAATGGCGACTAACGGACTATAGATTGCACATATTTCCAACAATGAGCGGCGATGGTCTCACCACCTGTTACGCTGAACATTTGTGCAGTCGCAATTTAGTGAAAAGTGGACTATGGCAAAGGACTGCTTTTGCGGTCCTCGTTGCCTAGTCTCTGACTAACCCTTCGGGGATAATAGACGTAATTGTATGTATGTACTAGCGGCCGCTCGCGGTTTCACCCGCGTGGTTCCCGTTCCCGTGGGAATATCGGGATAAAAAGTATCCTGTGTTAATCCAGGTTATAAACTATCTGTATGCCGAATTTCATCCAAATCCATTCAGTAGTTTTTATGTGAAAGAGTAACAAACATCCATCTATACTTACAAACTTTCGCCTTTATAATATTAGTAGGATAGGATAGTATTAGTGAAAGAAGTAGATAAGGTAGTATACCTTGTAATTGTTGTTGTTGTTGTGGCACGGAGGCGGCTGCTTCTTCTCCCTGGTGCCGTACAACGCGCACGCCGCCAGGGCCACGCCCACGCCCACGCCCAGCGCGAGGGACGGCTGCACCCGGAATGCCTGCAATCGGGAAACAACTCCTTACATCACCGACATAATAAGATGTTAATGACGTCGTAGTTGACATTAAATATACGCTTAAGGTTTTTAAAAATAAATAAAAAATAAGAGTTGATGAATTTCAGCAGGCTGGATACGTCCACGGTAGCTTAATTGGAAGACCACCTGACCCGGATTGTCAGAAAGGTGCAGGTACAAATCCTACTCGTGGAAATTTCAAGATTTTTCAATTTGCAATTAGTTCGCAACAAAATTAGCTTTAAAATTATTTTTATATTCATAATATTATCATCATCAATAGCCAGTAGGTGCCCACTGCTAAGAGTGGGCCTCCCTTATCACAAGCATTCGTGGGCTGCTTTCCATCAGGTAGGCCAGTCATCTGCGAACGACAGCAAGCACACTCCAAAAAAAGGTAGACCAGTCCACATGTCTATTTGCCGACTCTGTATCAAAAAGGAGGTGAGAGAGAAATTCACCACCATCACAGTGAATGTCGACACAAGCCTTCCCACACAGACAACAACACAGGGGGAAATTGAGGGGACATAACCCACCACATTGGCCCATTGTGGGTTAATTGATATAAACGAAAAGTATAAAAAAAGGTATTAAAAAATCTCTACCTCAGTCAGGCGGGAATATATTGATATTAACGACTGGCATTTTTACCAAAACAGCCGGGACCAACAGCTTAACATGCCTTCAGAAGCACGGTGGAGCACATTTGGCCACCCATCCAGTTACACGGTATTGCAAAAGTTACTTAGCTGGCAAGTTCTCAAACAGATACCTTTAGCTTAGCTTTTCAACCGCTTCTTTGGTCTAGTGGCTAAGCCACCTTTCTTAGACTTAGAGATCCCGGGTTCAAACTCAAACTCAAAATATATTTATTCAATAAACTCAGTTAGTAAGTACTTTGAATCGTCCAAAATTTTAACCTACCACCCATTCAGGACGTCATTTTTTAACTGTGGCAAAGAACGGGCGCAAGAAACCACAGCGCACAGAAGCAACGACATTTACAAAAAAAAAAGATATATCGTTACCAGGTCATAAAATACAAAATAATAATTTGAATGTAAAATATACGGTACTATAAATTAATTATATACAATTAGAAATAGCTTTTGGAGTACTTGGAGTATATCCTTAAATCTCTCTCTGAGAGAGTCACCAGCCTTGAGGTTATATATTGCTCGAATAGCCCTCTTCTGCAGCACAAAGATAGTTTAATTGTTGGCAGAATTTGCCTACAGTAAAATGCCGTACGACATTACACTATGAAAGTAATTGAAATAAACTAATCTAGCTGTATCAACGTCAATTAACTGACGGATCTTCATTACTGCATAAGCCGCAGAGCTAAGTCTATTCGACAATTTAGCTACATGTGGGCCCCACTGAAGCTTGGCACCCAACGTGATGCCTAGAAACACAGTTCGATTTCGGGGGTATATCTTTGTGTTCTTGGTTTGGTTAGTGGTAGAACTTGCTACCACTATGTTATCTAAGGTCTGGCGCCATTACAACAATGTTAATTGCGTTGTTTTGTTGTTTCCGACAGTTTAGAGATAAGATTGCCAGTTCTCAGTGGTTGAGGATTCCGGGTGAAACGCGCTTCCTCGTTCGGCCTTATACTTACCATCAGATGAGATGAAGACCAGCGCTTACCCGTAGTAAATAAAAAAGAACTCCTCAAGAGAGACATTCATCATCATTATCATCATCAGCCTATAAACGTCCCACTGCTGGGGCACAGACCTCTCACGTGAACAATAGCACGTGGGGATATTGGGCCATAACCCACCACGCTGGCCCAATGCGGGTCGATGTGGCTTAAGAGGGTTTACGCATTTCGGTTTTCCATACAAACTTCCAAGTTGAAATGTTTAAAAATCAATGAGCCAATTTAAATTATACTTGGCATTCTAAAGTAAAATACAGGAATCTAAATAGTTCGTTAAAAACATTTTTAAAAAACATTATTGCGATTTTAAACTTTCTATATTTCGTAATTTATTTCGTTAAAATTGGAAAAGAATTGTATTTTCCTATTTTTATACTAAAAGTAGTACCATCCTAAACATAATTAGTGCCACTACATACCGTAATAAAGATTTGATGATAAATATTTGTTTTTTATTGTTACCCTATTTGGTTGTTAGAATTTCCTTTACTTCAATGTACAGTAGACGGCACATCAGACTATTCACACCTATTATAATATAACTAAATACGGTGCCGCGGTGTTTAGCTTAATATGCTGTCGTCTGTATAAAGAATATATAGGAGAAAAAAAAAGTTAAAATTGTGAATGACATTTTGCGAAAATGACGTTTTGCGAAAGTGACCTTTTGAGAAAGTGACCATTTGCGAAAATGACATTCTGCGAAAGTGACCAGTTGCGAAAATGACATGCTGCGAAAGTGACCAAATTTTTCGTGATGACCATTTGCGAAAATGACGATCTGCGTCGAAACCCACTTTAAATCGCAATAGCTCAGCTAAATAAATATTCTTTTAAAATGTTTTTAACAAACTATTTAGCTCCCTGTATTTTACTTTAGCGTGCAAAGTTTTATTAAAATTGGCTTATTTGTTTTTAAAAATTTCGACTTTGAAATTTGTATGGGAAACCGAAATGCGTAAACTCTCATAACGACTGCCATTTTACGGCAACAACCGGGACCAACGGCTTAACGTGCCTTCCGAAGCACGGAGGAGCTCGAGATGTTTTTAAATGGTCACCCATCAGGCGACCCGGCATTGCGAAAGTTGCTTAGCGGGCAAGATCGCAAGCCGAACGCGCTAGCCGCTGCGCCATCGAGCTCCTCATAGAGACATTGCTTTACCATTATTGAAAAGGTTACATACCTGCTCTCGAATCTTCGACAGAAGCGCCGGCATTTTGTCTTCTGTATCAACTGTTATTCATTCCAAAATATTGTTCAACTCAATTAGAGTATTATGTATACTGTAGTAATCTTAACGCGTATGCTATGCTACGATTGTTTATTAATCATTTAAACTTAAGGTAAATACAGAGATCGTTTAATCTTCCTGTGATCACAGATAATTAAAGGCTGGGCGTCGCTTGGCTATTTTATTGTGACTGAATCTCGAGAGTCCATTTTTCTGCAACAATAGAAAATGTATAATTAGTACTGAGAAGCGAAGAATTATGATTAAAAGTCACCACATAGGCCAGGGCCTACTCTGAAGTGACGACTAAATAAATTATTCATTAACACATTTTACTAGTCTCGTTCATCATCAGCAAACGTCCCACTGGGGACTTCTTGGCGGGAAAGTGAAGCGTCATATTGTCTGCAGTTTTGTATTATTTTCTATAATTTGTGTTTTGTCGAATATTAATGTGAAATAATGGTGTATTTACTGTTAAGTGTTAGTGAACGTGCATGAGTGTTAGCAAATAAAACAAAACAGTGCAACATCACTTTTCAAATTCTCACAAGAAGTCCGTGTGAGACCTCAATAAAGTCCCACAGCTTTATTGAATCATCTACTTAATGTAAAGAAAATAATAATTACTATTAAAAACTTGACAGTGGCTAAATATGTGCTGATCGCACGAAGCCATTTAGAGAGAAAAAAACGTCCCACTGGTAGGCAGAGGTTATCCTACATGGACCACAGCACATGATGAGATTTGGCCAAAGCTCACCACGCTGGCCTAACCATAACCACCAACCAACAAATGTCGCTGCGCAGAAATTATAACATGAAAGTGATTAAAAAGGGTAGTGTGATATATAGCGGCTCACTAAAAGAATTCCCTTGGGAGTCGTAAAAGGTGACTAACGGACTAAAGGACTAAAGACTAAAAAACGTTACAATTAAATAAAGCAAAGGATTAAAGCTGTGGCGGCGCGGCGGCTCGTTGGATAAATACCAAGGATAAATACAAATGTTTTCTATTATATGTTCTTGTGTGCAATAAAAGTATATTTTATTTATTTATTACCTATTTATTTATTTATTTACTACCAACCCTTGGCTGTCGTAAAAGGCGACTAACGGACTAAAAGCTGCACAATACTGCACATGTCCAATAAATGCACATACATCCAACAGCATAGAATAGAGCGGCGATAGCTTACCAAAGATTACGCTGAGAAGAATACGACCTTTGCCCATGCAGTATAGGCATTTAGCAGAAAATACAACGTTACAGTATGCAAATATATCTAACTACGAATGCATCTAATTCATACTTATATAAAAGTACAGGCTGTACACTGTTTCACTGCTGGACAAAGGCCTCCATCATTAAAATAAAGTATGACAGACACACACACTTTGCCCGACCTGAGAATGAACCCGGCACCTCCGGGTATTGAGCCGAGCGCTTGACGACTCGGCCACCGAGGCGTTACTAATATGTTCTAGTTAAAACACAATTGATATTTAATAGTGGCCCGAAACGTGATCCCTGCAGAACGCCGCACGTGTTTCAAACTGGTACGAAACAGCCTTGACCCTCGAGTGGTTATGAGTCAGATGCGCAAGCGGCTTGCGGCCATACCACAGAATAACTAACAGTACGCTATACTGAGAGCCTCCACGCTGTCGGTTAAAAAGGAAAACATGTCTCCATAAGCAGACCGCGAAGCGTGATGCACATAATCAAATGCCTTTGTTAAGTCCGCGATGAATCGACAATTAAAATGTTTGAGCTAGGAGCGTCGCAGCAGGCGCAATAACAAACAACATTCAAAGTTCATAACATTGAGTGGTGTTATCGTGTGGCAGTTATTGTTTCTGCTTCATTTCACTTTGATGCAAAGTGTGTTTTTGTACGAAGTCTTGCTGTTTACGACAATGTGACACTTTTTGCTAGTTAACTTCCAAGGTTCTTGTGGAATAATGAGTAGTGCGGTTTTCGGTTACTATTATAATAAGGAATGACTGAACTAGCAAGAAATCATTATTTGTTAAAAGGATATAATTAGTCAGTGTAGGCATAAATATATAAAGGAAATTAAGCAATGTTTATGAAAGCTTGCAATATATTGTACCCATTTCTGAATGAATTTCTATTACTTAACAGTTCTTTAACAATTTCCGTTATATCTATGATTATAATAATAACAGTAGAACATTTACAGTTCACGACAGAGATGCGTGCGTTTGATAAGCGCCTAGAAAGTGGGTTAATATGATCTGCATTTACAATACAGCCAGTTGCATCGTTGGGAAAAACGTGCTGCAAAATAATGATAGTATATCTAAAGCTGCATCTAGGCACCATTTATGGCGAAATATGTCGCTGACATAATGGCTTTTAATTATATCCCTTGAAGAAAAATTAATGCGTTTGCGATTGGAGCGGGTTCACATCGGTCGTTTTACGAGGCTATGGATATTGAACTATGATTATTCGCATTCAACCCGAGGGTAGTTTTGATTGCATCAGTGGCTATATATACCACAGGTTTCACTCCCAGAGTTTCAACATCGATTCCCAGCTAAGTGTAGTACACTGGCCTGCACGTCCACCTATCCAAAAAACTGTCAAACTTCTCCATACTGATCCTTATACCCAACCAAAGGTTCATTGAAGAAAATATTTGTCAGCTTGTGGTAGGTTGACCTGCTGGCGACTGTACTACATATTTTTGAACTTAGTTTTCTTTATCACAAAAAATAAGGCGGCGACGAGCTCAGCACCTATCACGCTGAGCACATGTGCAGTTGCATGTCTGTATGTTTGTAGATTTAAGCAGCCCTAAACATTGAGCCTGGGTTTCATGTTTCGGCTACGTTACTAGTATAAGCGGTATAACGGAAACAGTCAAGGGCATTTTAACTACAGTTTCAAAAGTTTACGATTGTAGAACCTTTAGTTTTATAAAACTGGTTATTGTAATATGTATGTTGCAAGCGAGAAATCAACATTACAAGAATTAAAATAGACACCTTCGAATATTCAAAGACTATTTTAAGTAGACGTAGATATTTATACTTAATTTAATCGCGAGTTTACCTTGGCCTACACACCACACTGAGAAAATATGCCGATCTCTGTCAAGAGACGCTTTTTATAGAGCTTGTTAAAAATATAAATAAATAAATAAATAAACTTTCCTACACTCACACCAATTGTCTAGCCCAAGAGAAGCTTCATTACGAAACTCGTTAAATGGTTACTAGACAACGGATAAACATACTTAAAATACTTAAATACATACTTATTATACATAGAAAACACCCAGACCCGAGACAATTTAGATAAACAATAATTTCTAAATTGACCCGACCGGGGATCGAACCCGGGACCTCAGAGATGGCGACACCATGAAAACCGGTGTACAAACCACTCGACCAAGGAGGTCGTCAAAAATACATTTTATAAGCGCTTCTAAAGGTCCCACCACACATTGCTATTCAACACAGAATACTGATCTAATTACGTTTATTTTCAATGTTATTATAGCATGGCGTTTCCAACTGTTTCCTCCCCTTTGCAATAGGTCTGTCATGTCATGTCTAACTAAAAACCAACCTAGTAAAATCTTTTTAATAAACACTGTATTCGGGAGTACAGTGTTTTATTTGGCTTGTCACGACAGAATATCCGTGCGCACAGGAAGACAGTCCGTAAAAAAACTAGACTAAATATATACAATTTTATTTAAACGTAACATAAAATGTAAAAGCATATCCATAGATATAACAGCGTTTCATTTAAAATTGCACGAGACAATAAACAAATAAAACAAGCTAACTTACAAACATATAAAAGATATTAATCTGACAATAAACTAGAATTAACATTTCTGGTTGAACAAAAGAAAATTACTTAACAAAAAATATGTGACAAGACACGAAATGTAAAGTTGTTTACATTTACAGCTACTTACACGTTGCATTTATTTCAAACTTGTAAAAACATAAATAGTACTATGACATAAATGTACCTATATCATTGATTGCTTCATACTTATATAGAAATACAGTTACTACTTATAACTAGCGGCCGCTCGCGGTTTCACCCGCGTGGTTCCCGTTCCCGAGGGAATATCGGGATAAAAAGTATCCTATGTGTTAATCCAGGTTATAAACTATCTGTATGCCGAATTTAATCCAAATCCATTCAGTAGTTTTTACGTGAAAGAGTAACAAACATCTATCCATACGTTCCCGTGGGAATATCTTGATAAAAAGTAGCCTATGTGTAAAACCAGGTTATAAACTGTCTGTATGCCGAATTTCATCCAAATCCATTCAGTAGTTTTTACGTGAAAGAGTAACAAATATCGATACATTCTCACAAACTTTCGCGTTTATAATATTAGTAGGATAGTGAAGTGCTTGCCACTACTTCGAAGATATTAATTGCAGATCTTTAATTAGTACGAACGAATGTTGCGATTCCTCTGGTTTGGTTTGGTCCATGTGCGATCAGGCGGCCCTCCTGCCCGTTTCACCATCAATCGATTTTATAAAGCTTCCAGGCCCAAGAAATAGTAACTTAACACTTGGGTATACCTAGTTAGACAAAATATAAACATAACTTACTTATATTATTTCTATCTACTACACTTTGATCGAGTTAGTAGTAGTTAGTAGTTAGTAATTTCCCTACTGAAATAGGCAGTCATGAAACACTTTCGCACTACTATAGTAGTGGTATGTATAACTGTATCACTAGAAAGGAAATATTACGACTATCTTATTGCGACAAAGGCAGTTGATATAATTATGTATTAGAAACTACAGATTAACATGTTTCTTTATCACAGCCATGCACGGATTAATCAAGCGCATCCAGTGTATGTACCCATATCAGTTCACCTCACCTATATACTTTCCTCGTGTACCTAAGTAGTTAAGATTTATTATTGTATCTGCTGTTTTAAAAAAAATATATTTTTAGGTAGTTTACGTATTGACGTTAAAAAAGTACTTTGTACAAAGTTCAATTTAGTAATTAAAACATTTAGCATTTATTTTATAGAGTGTGTAAGTAAACTATGGATTGAACCTAAAAACCTACCTCACATTGGGCCTCTACTGGGCACAGACCTGTCTACATGGACATGTCATCTAGGTACACAATGGCGTATGATGGCCCACTGCCGGCCATCGCCATTGTGTAGACGGGCGCCATTGTCCACTATTGCCCGCCACTGTATACCATTTACCCCACAGAAAACAAGATTTACCCCGTCTACACAATGGCGATGGCCGGCAGAGGGCCAGCATACGCCACTGTGTCACAGTATAAATTTTAGCTCATATTTATACTGTGACTGTGTACCTTTACGAGTTACGACAACAACCGGGACTAAAATGGCTTCAAGTCCGAAGCACGGAAAGTTACGATTAAGTATATTATTATTATGCCCGTGGGCTTGGTTGCGACATTTCTTGGCATTGGCCTTAGAAGTCATGGGAAATGAGTTTCGTAATCCGCGCTGAATAGATATCCGCTATAATTACGCACATCACAGATTGGCTTGGAGCTTGAAGTGACAATGTTACTATTGCTCGTCTAAATGGTGTTAGAGTTCAAAAAGTTCAACTACCTACAGGAAATAATGTGAAGAATATTACATTGTGAGTTATGTTATTAATTATTCTTGATATGACTGCATTTAAATGACGGCGCTCACTGCATAGTAGAAGCTAATTACTTTAATTTATTTCTGATTGTAAACATAAAGTAACATCCATTAATTCTTGTCGACGAAACGTCAAAACTTTAACCACCATAACGATTTGGCGTGGAATAAAGTTAGACCTGTTTTTAACATGCAGTAAGTTTTTAATAATCGTGTAAGTATAGACAAGAGACGGAGACAAAAGACTAAAGCATGATAAAACAAAATTATTTAAGGATTTAATTTACGCAATAAGTACCTGTTGAACTTTGGCACTATGTGTACCTAGGCCATTGGGCTCGTTTCAAATATTCGCGCGATACTAATTTCTACTGTTTATGGTATTCGGTACGTCACTACCGACTATTCAATGTGAAGTTAGTCGCATACCGCCATTGAGCCGGTGTTTGGTGTTATCGACGTTAAAACTTTTTTTGGCAAAAAAGTAAGTATTTCTAATATATTTTGAAGTCTGATAGTTTGAAACGTTTTATAATAGTCACTTAACTGTTATATGCTATCGGTTCTTTTATTCAACAAGTGTCAACACAATAAAAAACTTACGAGATACATAACCTCTAAACTATATATAATCCACCGTTTTGTTGAAGTTGGAGTAGTGTTGTACCTCGGTCACTGTCGATCAGTTGTTCCTTGGTCAGTGGCCAAGGTACAACCTGGATGTTGTACCTTGGCCGGAAGAATATTTTATTAAATTATTTCACACTTACGTAATACACTCGGCGTCAAAAAAATCGCACCTTTTAAAAATCATCTTTAAAAATTCTTAAACCTTATGTAGAGGATAGTGTTGGGTATCATTAGAAAGGTAACAAAAAGGAGTATCAAAAAACAATTAAATTTAACTTTCTGTTTAATTATAATTATACAAACAACATTAAAATTAATAAAATAATAAAAATCCTTAATTAAGTCCTAATTAACAACAGATAATTTACAAAGAAAAATGTACAAAAAGTGTCTTAAAATTAACTTAAAATCTAGTGTTACCCCCCCTTGCCCTGATCACGGCTTCCATACGGTCCCTCATGGACCTCACCAACTTCAGGAGCTCTTCTTGAGGGATAAGCCCCCATTCTTCAATCACCGCGTCTTGGAGCTCCTGTAGAGTCGAAGGAGCTGGATCCCGAGATCGAACCTTACGTTTAAGATGGTCCCAGAGGTGCTCTATAGGATTCAGATCCGGACTTCGCGCTGGCCACTGCATCACAGAGATTTGGGACCTCTGCAAGAAGTCGCTCACGATGCCTGCAGTGTGAGCGCGAGCGTTGTCGTGCATTAATGTGAACCCCTCGCCAAAAGATTCGGCAAAGGGGACCACATGCACTTCCAGGACCTCAGTGACATAGCGGCGAGCAGTCAGCGACCCTTGTCCGCGAGCACCTCCAGTCCGGGAGACGCAGACAAGGTCGGTTTTGCCGGCAGCAGACATACCGCCCCAGAACATGCAGGATCCGCCACCATATTCCACCGTCTCCTGGATGCAGGCTTGGGCGAAACGTTCACCCTGCCTCCGGTATACTCTTCTCCGTCGGTCGTTGCAGAAAAGACACACTCGCGTCTCGTCTGAGAAGAGAACAGCTCTCCACTGCTCAAGGGTCCAATCGACGTGGTCACGAGCAAACTGCAAGCGGGCTCGCCGATGCGCTGCAGTCAATTTTGGACCCGTAGCAGCTCTGTGGGCCGCTATCTTCTTCTCCTTCAATCTTCTTCTAAACGTAGATACGCTTACGGTGCGTCTGCGAACTGCCTGGAGCTGCTGTTGCAACTCAACAGCGTTGGAGAAACGATTTCTCAAAGAGTTCGACACAACGAACCGGTCGTTTCTTTCCGAAGTGCAGCGACGTCTACCCGAACCGTGTCTGCGGATATAGCCACCGGTCTCTATGAAGCGCTGGTACACTCTTCGAACGGAATAACGGCTCAGGTTCAGTTGCCGGGCGACATCACACTGCCGCACCCCTGATTGCAGTAGTGCAACCACTTGAGCGGCTTTATCAGCTGTGGTATCCATCAAAATCTGTGCGTGTGTCCTCTTCAACGGTTGAATAGCGAATGACCCACATTGAACCCGTGTTGACCGTTTTATACCCACAAAGGAAGCGCAACTAGCAACTCTCACGGGTAGCAAAATTTGCATCGAATTTTTGTGACACTTTATTTGTTGCATTAGGTTTTATTTGATAATGAAAAGTAATGTTTTTTATTAAGTTAATTAAGTAACCTTGTAAATAAAATCATAATTAATGCGACTGCATGTGCATATCAAGAGTAAATGACATTTGAAAGTGATTTTCTAAGAGGTGCGATTTTTTTGACGCCGAGTGTATATTCCTAATCAAATATCTTTATTATTTCAGAAATCATGCCGAGAAGTAAGGAGAAGAAAAAAAGGACACCTATTAATATGGGTGATCTGACAAATGCGATTACAATGATTAAGGAGAATAAATTCTCCACTTTCGGTGCTTCCAAACATTTTGGATTACCAAGAACAACTTTGCGTCGTCATTTAAAGCACTGTTTGGAAATAGGTAAGGATGAAAGCAAGTTACACGAAAACCTTGCAGTTAATCAAGTTTTTGATCGCACCGAAGAGCATAGTCTGGTTGACTATATTAAAGACGCTGCACACTTGCAATTTGGATTGACTTTAAAAGACGTGAAAATACTTGCATACCAATTTGCAAAAGCGAATGGAAAAAAGTACCCAAAGAGCTGGGATACAAACAAAATGGCTGGAGATTATTGGCTGCGATTGTTTAGGAAGCGATACCAAAACGAATTGTCTTTGAGAAAGCCTGAAGCTACTAGTTTGGCTCGCTCTTCGGCGTTTAACAAACATACTGTGAGTATAATATTCGACAATTTTAAGAAAGTCCTTTCTCAATGTCCCTCTGACATAAATGCGACTGACATCTGGAATTTGACGAAACTGGATTGTCCACTGTCCATGTTCCTCCAAAGATATTAGCACCTCTTGGCGTGAAACAAGTTGGGTCAATGACTAGCGCTGAATGAGGAACAACGGTTACAATGATAGCGGCTATTAATGCAGGTGGTGGTTTTATTCCACCCATGCTGATATTCCCTCGTGTAAACTTTAAGAATTTTATGATAACTGGAGCTCCTGAAGGCAGTATTGGAGGCGTCAATCCATCCGGTTGGTCAAACGAGTCCATGTTTGTGATATTCCTCCAGCATTTTATCAAATATGCAAAGCCTACCAAAGAACGACCTGTCATTCTCTTAATGGACAATCATGAAAGTCATATTTCGGTACCGGCAATACAAATGGCCAAAGATAATGGTGTAAAGCTTTTTACTCTACATCCACATACTAGTAACCACATGCAACCACTAGACAAGACAGTTTTTGGCCTTTTTAAGACTTATTTTAATACAGCGGCTAACGAGTTACTAATGTCTCCAGGTCATGTGGGAAAACCATTAACTATATATGATATTGCTGGCTTGGTGGGAAAAGCTTTTCCCCTTGCCTTCACACCTAACAATATTTGCAATGGTTTTAGTTCAACTGGTTTCCATCCTTTAAATGAAAATATCTATACAGATGCTGATTTTATGCCCGCATCCTATTCCGATCGTCCACTTATCGAAAAATCACCAACCAGAATTATTGATCAGGTGCCTTTTAGTCAGCCGATTGCTTCAGGTTTCGAAGTTATAGATGAAAAATCGCCAACTTTGATATCGCCGGCTATAATACGCGCTCACCCAAAAGCCGAACCTCGTAAAGAAACACGAAAAGGAAGACCAAAAGGAAGATCCAGAATTTTGACCGATACACCAGAAAAGCAAGAAATTGAAAATATAAAGACTAAAAAACATGTTTCAACTAAATTTAATCAAGCAGAGTCCATCAATCTTTTGGCAAAAAGTAAATTTATGAATAAAAACAGATTTAATAATGCAAAAAAGATAAAAAGAAGAATTCTATCCGAAACAGAAACCAGTGAAAATTCTACCAACTACATATTTACAGAGTGACACATCTGAAGGTGCCTCCGACAATGACAGCGAAGATGAGAACCTGCAGGCTGAACATGTTAATAAAGAAAATTACAATATTGAAGACTATGTTATATTTGTATATGAAGGTTCCTATTTTGTCGGAAAGGTAGAATCAATATCTGAAGAGGGTGTATTACTGAAATCAATGCAAAAATCACTTAAAAACTGGAAATGGCCTGAAAAAGAGGATTTGAATCTGTACCCGATGAGTGACATTATAGAAAAAATTAAGACCCCGCAAAAAGTTAACAAGAACAGAGAAATTTATTATGTTCCAGAGATACAGAAGTACTGGGATTTCTACTAAATGCTTTAAGGCTAAATAATATATCTTTATATTGATAGTGTTCTTATAAAAGCTAGTCCTAATAACTGATTAAAAAATTTTAAGAGAGAAACAATAATTTATAAAGTTAATTGTTTAAACATTTTATTTTCTATTTGCTATATTATAGGTTATATTGATTTGCTATATTATATTATGTGATATGTTCAAATGTACCTACCTAGGTCTATGTGCCTACTAATTTTAAAGTTTGTGATGTAACAAAACAGTGGTTAAAAGTTAGTTGTTTTGGTTTAGAGATTTTGTTTGAAAAGCAAACAAAAAAACCACGAATATTATTTTAATTTTGTTCAGAATTTCTAAAGTGTTTTGTTAAATATTGTAATAGACCGAATAAAACGATTTTGGTTAAGAAAACTTAATAATTTGCTTAAATTACCCCCAAATTCTCCATGTTTCCTAGGTACACCGTAGTACTGGCCCAGGTACATAGGGTATGTTGTACCTTGGCCTTATTTACCTTTTTTTTTAAATTTTAAAATCTCTGTAAGTATGAAATATACATTTCTGATATTTTGGTGGTGAGTACCAAATAATTGAAATTTCGAAATATGCAAATATGATTTGTGTGCTGTACGTCAAATCACAATAAAAAATATATACTTAACTAAAAAACTGTCCAAGGTACAACAGGTTCCCCTACCCATCTTAGATCGAGGCGACCGAGTTACCTTAAAGCCTTTGTTTAATATGTATGTTCGGTCAAAAGATACAACAGAATATATAATTAAATAGAGAATAAATAAATAAATAATGATGTTAACAACATAAATTAGTTCTTTAAAGTTTTAATATTACCAAATTATCGTTCGTTAATTGACGTACTTAAGTAAAATCCCATACATTCATCAATCTATTCCATATGTCACTCATAATGCCACTTGTCTAGCCCGTCTGTCAATCCGACCAACACGTGTATAAATCTTCAACAGCCCGATAGTACAGTACCTACAGTTATCTGCCCGCATAATTGCTCAGTACCGCAAGCAAGCGAGCCGTCAATTTTTTATTACACCTAACTCCGTACACTTGAACGAAGAGTGAATTTATCGAAGGGCAAAAGTGTGTCAACACGGCACTTTCACCGTGGACCAGTCACTTTAATAAGAACGTTATACACAAACCAAATTTGAGGTTGGCACGTGTCAGTGAACTGCGGCCAAGGTCTAGAAAGGCAGCTTTTGCCTTTTAGCATAAACATACAAATAAACTTCAGAGCTGTGTGGTTGAATACTACCAATCTAAATCTTCCCTTGGGTGCCGTAAAAGGCGACTAACGGACTAAAGACTGTTACAACCCTGAAGACGGAACGAGGCGCGGGGGAGGCGGCGGGGTACAAGCGTGCCACGTGTCAAAGGTCACTCATCCGGGGGGGAGGTAACACAGACCACTTATCCCATAGACTCCGCATACGAGGGTAACGTCACTCATACTACATATGCAATCCATTGCATATGTAAGTGACACGCCCCCAAACCTAGATTCAGTCATAGTTTGACAGCGCCGCGGCACGCTAAAATCCAAAAATCTATTATTTATATAAATATGCCGTATTGCGCTGTAAGATTGTGTGGAAAGTGGAGCACCACTTCTAGCTTACAAAAAGATAATATATCATTTCATCGGTAAGTACAATTTTATGACGTAAAAGGATAAATTTTAAATTGGTGTAAAAATTCAATTATAAATTAAGAAAAATGCACGCGTTGATGTCTTTTAATAAGTCCCTTTCATTCTGTTGTAAATGTATAAAGTACTATCTCCCTCTGTTTTGGTGAGTGTTGCCCAAGTTAGAACCTATCAACTTGTCGATAAATATCGATAAATTTTTATTAAGTTTAGAACTTTTTTTTATACCATTATGACATTATTCGGTTATGAGAACGAAATCGAATTCGCTGGTGTCTTTTAGTAAATTCAAATATAACAATTAGAAGCTTTCACATAAATGTAACGTTGACGTTAGCAATTTCTAGCAAAATATCATTTCTATACCTCGAGTTTTCGTAACCGAACCGAAGCTTTTGTGTATAAGTACTAAAAGTTAAGTTTTTTAGGTTGTTATTGGCATTGTATAATCAGTTTTAGTTGGTTTAAAATTATTATTATGTTTTTATCAAAATATTCTATGCTGACTTTTTGTTTTAACTTATTTATTTTAATTTATTATTTAAAGATAACTAACTTTTGTTGTAATAGGTTTCCGAAATACCCAAACTTAAAAATAAAATGGATAGAAGCAACAAAACAACACGAAAATTGGTTTCCAAGCAAATATAGCGTTATATGCTCACGACATTTTGCCGCGGATAGCTATCAAGTAATGAAAAAGCGGCGACTTTTGTTTAGTAATGCTGAACCCACGCTTATGCTTCCAACTGTGGTGAGTAATTATGTTCAATTTGCTCAGTACTAACTTTGAAGTACCTACTACCTATAATTTAAATATGCATTTCCATATAATGTGACTAGGTGAATATTCATATTACCTTTTTTATTGTTTTAGAGTTCTTCACAAGGTGAATTTGCTTAAGCCACAACTTGTTATTGTTCATCAGTGAGGCCAGTTACCACCTTACAGCATCGATGATATCTTCTTTGTCACTTAAGGTACCAGCCTATAAAGATCTAATCTAATCTAACTTCTATTTTTTTTATACGTTTAAAACTTTCATTATCCTTGTGGTTTCAGGATTGTACTCAAAATGATCAAGAAATACCAAAGACAGATATGCATATCTCCGATTCTCTCTCCAATAATAAAACTATAAAACATCAACCAAGTACAAATACCGATTTGTTAGAGATATGTTCTATTAGCAGTCCAAGATAGCGTCTTAATCGTACAATCATCGATTTATCTCTAAAACTAAAGAGCAAGAATTTAAAAATCAAACGCCTACAAGATTCAACCCGTTTATTCAAAAAAAAAGTCAATACGTTAAAACAACTTTTAGAAGAATTAGAAAAAAGAGACCTAATCAGTGATTAAAATGCATCTATTTAAGGTTGTATTGGCGTCCAAAATCAGGAAATTTTAAAACGTCAAGCAAAAAATGCTTCATCTGGCAAAATAAGTCGAACAAAATACTCTCCTGAATTAAGGTCATTTGCGCTTACATTGAATTTTTACTCGACGAAAGCTTATCAGTACGTAAGAAAAACGTTTCATACCTGTTTGCCATCAGTAAAAACTTTGTCGAAATGGTACAAAACCATTAACGGACGTGCAGGATTCACAAAAGAAGCTTTCGATGCTATTAAAATGAAATCAGAACATTCGCAAATTAAGTTTTATGGCGCGCTTATTTTCGATGAGATGAAAATTAAAAACTAAATTGAATACGTTCCTAGCACTCGGAGATCTTACGGTTATGTTGATTTTGGTGGTGATCTACAAACAAATAGCAACGAGGAATGCACTGATGCATTAGTATTTTTAGTTGTGCCGTTTAATGCTATGTTTAAGGTGCCCATAGGGTATTTCTTAGTGAATAAAGTAACATCTGATCAGAAAGCAGCTTTAGTCAGACAGGCTATTATAATGTGTAAAGAAGTGAATTTTATTGTTAAAGCTGTTACATTTGATGGGTGTCCGGCTAATATATCTATGGCAAAAAAGTCGGTTGCAAATTAGATCATCACAATTTAAAAACTAATTTTAAAGTAGATGATGCAGATGTAGCTGTTTTTTTAGATCCTGTGCATATGGTAAAACTACTTAGAAATAGTTTAGAAGTGTATGAAAAATTCATTGACAGTGACAATAACATAATAAAATGGTCACACATTAAACAGCTACATGACCTGCAGGAAAAGGAAACATTCCACATGGCCAATAAACTAAGACGTGAACATTTAAATTTTAAAAATAACATAATGAAGGTTAAACTAGCAACACAGGTATTTAGCCGAAGTGTTGCTACTGCCTTGTTATTTTGCGGTTCCGAAATCAAACTTCCAAGTTTTAATGATGTACAACCCACTGCTAATATGTTACTAATAATTAATGACCTATTTGACATCCTCGACTCAAAAACACACGGGAATGGTCTAAAGCGGGCAATGAATACAGAAAAATACTCAAAAATGATTGAAAAAATGGACGAAGCTAAAAGCTTTATATTATCACTTAGGGTAGGTTTGTCATCTGGAAAAATTGTAAAAGTTGTCGAGTCTCCGAGATATACGGGCTTTTTGGGGTTGTGTATATGCATAGAAAGTGTAAAATTTCTTTACGAAAATTTAATTGCCAATAAGTTTTGCCCAATTACTTACGTTCCACTTCACAAAATCAGTCAGGACCACGTCGAGTTATTATTTTGCAACATAAGATCTTGTGGAGGCGCTAATGACAATCCAACACCGCGTCAATTTGAAGGTATTTATAGGAAAATATTAGTACACACAGAATTGACTAAAACTGGAACCGGCAACTGTGTACCGTTGGAAAATATTTCAGTTTTAAATTGCTCCTCTGCTATTCAAAGAATAAATACTACCACCGAGAGATCTGAACATTCTAAAGAAACAACAGAAATCGAAGATGAAGATTTTATTCAATCATTGCAGCATATAACTCTATCTTTATTTGCAGAAAATATTTTTGAATATATTGCTGGATTTGTAGTTCACAGTTTAAAAAAAAAATGCAACAAATGTATAAAAGGCGCAAATATCTCTTAACGAAAAAAAAGATTATCTCATTTATGCAAGAGATAAAGGTGGCCTAATATATCCTTCTGATATGGTTATTAAAATATGCCGACGTTGTGAGGTTGTCATAAGAAGCAATGACAATTACAAAGTGTACAAACCCGAAGCCAGAGTACTGTACTTTGTAACAAAAACATTGCAAACCTTCATTTCTGAAAATTTATTTCCTGATATATGGAGACACCAATTTGATTATGAATATTCTAATCATATAATAGATTTGACGAAAAGTGTTATGGAAAAATATATAAACACACGTCTTGCATATCTGACAAGAAGTAGTACTCCAAAAAAAAATTTAAGTCGGGTTTTTAAGAAGTTGGTACACTTTAAGGGTCAGTAATAACTTAACCCCATAATAATTTTAGTATAATTAATATAATTTGTTTTTTTCCAAATAATAACTTGCAAGCCGTATTCAACGTTATATTAAAAAACGCAAACCCTAACGCGGATAAAGCACATAACGCTTATTCACATTAATATTCGCTTAAGCTATAACTTATAAATGTGAATGTAGTTTTGTTAAGCTTTTACGCCTAAACCGTTAAACTGATTTTAGATAACAAACATTTGTCGATTTTCATTTAAGATATTAAAAAAATACACGACCAAACAAACTACCTAAATAAAAAAAATTAATCGTTATCAAAAGTAGGTTACAAATAGTAATTAAAAGATGTTTTTTAATACAAGTGCCCACCAATCCCAAAAATATAACTTATTTCCACATTTTTGGTCAGGTAAAGTAAACGTTTATCTATATAATTACCATCACGCTTTTAGCAAAGTTAATTAAGTGGTTGAAGCTCTCGTTATCATACCGATATGTATATTTGGGGAAACAAGTCTTTATAAAGGTTTTCAAAATTACCGTTATTAGCTTTCTTGTCATATTCACACATTCTACAAATTTTAAAAACAGTTAATAGATGGGTATATCAGTCCCCCTGTATCTCTCACAAAAATGAAAGATGTTTGTTTCTGATTCAGTGATAGTAATAGTAAAGCTTTAAAACAGGTAATTGTTGCATTTTAAGGTCTTTATTTAGATAGTGTACAAAGGCTTCAGAAATATACCCGTTGTAAATTAAGGTAGCGTGCTGCGTGATTTGTTGAATAGCTTCGATAAAATGGTCTCGGCTTTAGCATGACACCTTCTTTTTCTTAAAAATAAATGTTGAAATTACTGACTAACATATCAACTCACAGCCCAAACTACTACGATTAGACCTTGAAATCGTGCACCACACTTCCTTGTATAGTGTAGTAGAGGAAAAAAACAAGTTTTTTTTAAATTGTCCTTAAAAAAAGGCGGGTAAATTTGTATAAAACTCCGTCAATTATGAAGCTAAATCGATAAAAATTGCTGCATTGCAACTCATGTCGGGCACAGCTAGTAGTAAATATTTACTCTGTTGATATTTGAGTGATGATGTAAATGTTAAATGGTAAATGATATTTCCTCAAACCCCTCGAGTTTTAGTAAAGACGAGGGACTGTACTGAGATCTCACGCGGACTTCTTGAGGTAATTTAATAATTAGTAAAGTGATGTTCTGTTTTGTTTTATTTGCCAACACTCATGCACGTTCATGGACACCTAACGGTTTTGCCAAAGTCATAGATTGGGAAACTGTTAAAGTCTACTTTTTCTGTGTGAAATTTGTATGAAACTTTTTATGGCGTCGGTCGTCCGATTTGCTTCTAATTTTGCAGAAATGTTGTATATAACAAAATAGATTATAGTCTACTAAATGCCAATTTTTCAATCCTCGAATAAAACTTATCCGTCTGATAAAATATTACGCGACCAATCTAAAAATGTCTTGTAAAACAATGAAAGACATGATAATGACAAAACATTTTCAAAATGGTAGTATTAACTCTAACCACCAAATAAGTTTTGTCTGACCTTTGAAAAGCCGGCCATTACATATTTATTTTTAAAACTACTCCGAAACTGATTATGGCAAACAGATTGATTGACAAAATATAATACCTATCTTAACGAGTTTTGATATAAAAGTTAGTATTACATAAGAAGAATTGTTTTATTAACTTATTAACACCGTTATATTAATCATCAAGTACGAAATAAGTTCATCGATATCAATATCGACTCCTACCACATTACTAATTCGAATACATTTGAAATTGGTGTGTTACGTGTCACTAGTTTGACCTATAAATATCCAATCACAGCCAGAGTTACACCCCCGCACCCCCCTGAATTTTTACGATTGCATCTTTTAGTAAAACTCGCTGAATGCGACGTCTATGGGATAAGTGGTCTGTGGGAGGCAGGGACTAAAATATCGATAAAAAATTATATCGATATTAAAATTTATCGGTTAAAAATATCGATTTTTCTATTATCGATAATTATATCGAAAAAATAACGATTATTAATTATCGATAAGGCTTTGTCGCGTCATGCATTGTTGCCAAATTTACGTTTTGATATTGTCTGGTGGCTAGGCTCGCGCGCCGCGCCGTTGCTGTTATTTATCGTTTATTTATTATTTAAAGGAAAGATTTGATTGTTTGTTTTTATTGAATAGGCTCCGAAACTACAAGACCGATCTAAAAAATTCTTTCACCGTTGGGAAGCTACACATCTCCGGGTGACATAGGCTATATTATATTTTCAAAAAATTAGGAATCCTTTCTAATTTGTCTACGATATTTACTAAAACTCTAATAAATTTCTTTCATTGCGTGCGCTACGAAAACTATTTATGATAGAACAAATGCAATGTAGGCGTCGTTACTGGGGTACGGGAGGGGAGTCATTTTGAAAATTTGTCACGGGGTACGGGGTCTACGCGAACGCCTAAAACCCCTCCGCACCACACCACCTCTTACATAGCTCATTTATCGTCCAAGCTGTTCGTCTCTGGAACTCGCTCCCAATGGCGATCAGGTGTGCAATCTGTTTACACATTTTAAGGAGCTCGTGACAAATTTCTACCTATCCACTTAACCATATCCTGTTGCAAAGCTGCTGTTATTCACTACTTTGAGAAATTTCATTTCAATGAAGTGAAATGTATTTGAATAATATTAAATATTTTAATACCATGAGAAATATTTTAGATGAATGAAATTTTCTTCTTAATTCCAAAGTTGTATCAATTGCGCTGAATTAGTTAAATACGTTAAAAGAACTTATGTAAGTTAGCCTGATCATTGCACAAGGTCGTGGCCTTGTTGAAATTTGAAACAAATTCTTTAAACATTGTCAAACATATACATAAATCTGATGACTACTAAAAACATTTTTTTTTGACAACTTTCTTAATTTTACGCATGAAACAATAATAATAATTGATTTTATATTGATTGTATTTGTATTGATATTCCGGCCCTACTTTAAAAAGTAGATTTTAATTTTTAACACAAGCGCGTGATGGTTTTGCACATTTCGCTGAATAAAAACATTGCTCTTACTAATTCACTAGGTCTAAAACTTCAAAGCAGAATTGTTCTTATTATAAATTCCAATAAGATTGATTTTGCTTTGAAGTTCATTAAGAGACTTATGTCAGTTTTGCGATCGCGCGGCACCCCCTTAAAAATCGATATTCGTTACATCACTAGTACCTACATACCTAAGTACTTAAGTTTTCGTGTAGTAGGTAGCTACTTTCTATTGATTTTCTATAAACTAATTAAACGAAACATGACATCCATTGACGGAAACTTGCCCATAATCAAGTGTAAAACACAGTTCTTTTATTTTTGTAGGCGAGTTTTCAACAGTTTAAAATGTTTTATTTGGGTTTTAAACGGCAACATTTTATCTTAAACATTGTAAATCCGTTGTTTTACATTTTATCTATACACTCCACATACTACATACCTAACTAGGTAATTCTCCCCAATTCATAATTTAACTAACAATAATAAACAACAACATAATATGAATGTGAATAGGTAAGTAAGTATGTAGGTAGAAGTAGGTATTCACTTTTAAAATCTTAAAATGAATCACTTTTTTACAGGTTAACTCGCGTTTAATTTACTATTTACATATTTTTTTATACTATCCTGACGTTTCGAACCCTTTACAGGGTCCGTGGTCACAGGGAGACCGTCAAAGAAAGAAGAGAAACGTCAGGATAATATAAAAAAAACTATGTAAATAGTAAATTAAACGCGTGTTAATCCGTAAAAAAGTGATTAATTTCAATGTGTAGTGCTCGTTTTAAAATCTTATTGCACATCGTACATCTTGATGTACCATCATCGTGCAGGTTATATCTTCTGCGTATACACTGTTAGTTTTTCTTCTTCCCATTTTGCACCACAAATAAATAGGAAAAAATACTAAAATATGCAAGGAACGTACAACTGCCGCTTGTTAAAATGCAAAACAAAATTATAAGTAAAAAACCTTTTTAACAAACAAGCTTTTATTTAAATGCGCTAAAAAGAAAAAATAAACTTTCACTTAGGTGCCTTACAAATAAACAAAGAATAAGCTACGAATAGTTATTCCGTGTTTTGTTCTTGTCATGCAAACGTATTTTTAAATTAGAGTAAAAAAAGACAAAACACGGAATTACTATTCCGACCTTATTCTCTGTTTATTTGTAAGGCACTAAAACTTTTACTATCAACTTATAACGTCATTACACAATTTATATGATATAAAAGGTTGTCGCGAGATTTAAGTAAGTAAGTTAGTACTCGTATTTTCTAGTTTTTAATAGTTAAAATCAATCACATCAGGTTATTTAATTTACTTGTTTGTTTACACATATACTCAAAAACTATCCAATTAAAATTCACTAAATAAATTAAGTATTTCATTAAAAATGAAAAAACACGAATTTGTTTTTTGTCATTTTTGTCATGTTTTAATCAATTGACCGGACCAGCCCTTGAAGTTTCTTGTCGTTTCTAGCAGTCACCTTATATAGTTTATAGTAAATCTTGCGACAACCTTTTGTATCGTTTATATTGTGTAATGACGTTATAAGTTGATAGTAAAAGTTATAATGTAAAAGTTTTTTTTCTTACTATTTAGAGCATGTAAATAAAAGCTTGTTTTTTGAAAGGGTTTATTACTTTTAATTTATTTTTTACTTTTTAGCCACGTTTTTCATCTGTGACACAACAGATGAAAAACGTTTACCAAACCACCACCACTTACCACCCATCAAGACGAATCAAACTCGACGCGATTGTGTCGCTTAATTACTGAGTTCTTATGGCCATCTTTCAGCTCCATCATCAGACCCTGGTTACCATCTAGCACCAAAGTACCCTCAAAACGAATCAAACGAGCCGAGACTCGATGGGGTTGTGTCGTTTCTTTACTGAGTTCCTATAGAACCACCTTCCAGCTCTATCATCAGATCAGACCCTGGAATCACCTAAAAACAAAGTACTCGTCAAGACGAATAAAACGAGCCGAAACTCGATGGGATTGCGTCGTTTCATTACCACCTATGACCACCTTCCAGCTCCATCATCAGACCCTCGTTACCATTGAAAGACAAACTACTCATCAAGACGATTCAAACGAGCCCAAACTCGATGAGGTTGTGTTGTTTCATTGCGAAGTTTCTATGGCCACCTTCCAGCTCCATCATTAGATCAGCACCATGTCATCATAATATTGCATTGTCACGCGATTTACACATGTATGCAAAATTTCAGCTCAATCGGTAACCGGGAAGTGGTTCAAAATTAAGTTGCAAGATTTCGTTCCACCAAACATACATTGCAAGATAACCTAACATACCTACAAGCTAAAAAGCTTGTAAAAAAACAAACACTTGTCGGTGTCGCGTCGCTTCGCCGGGAATCCCAAACATCTACGCCTGCTAAAGCTGGCAACGTCGCACTCGCCAGTTTACAATATCGATATTAAAATATCGTTAAAATTATCGATAATTTTAACGCTATTTTGTATCGATATCCAACTATCGAAATTTTATTACAATATCGATATTTTTAAAATATCGATTAAAGTCCCTGGTGGGAGGTAATGACTATCGAGGTAACGTCATTCGAACTAGAGTATCAGACGATACTCTAGTTCGAATGACGTTACCTCGATAGTCATTACCTCGATGTCTCTACCTCGACGGTACACTTCACCGATGGCTCGTTACTTCGAAAGGTTAATACCTCAAAGGTTCTCTTCCTCGACGGGTCTGTTCTTCGATGGTACATTTGATCGATGGGTTGTTACCTCGAAAAAATCATCAAAAGTACAGGTACCCTTACTCATTTAAGAATACCAAATGTGTCAAACAATTACAATGCGATACAATTGCGATTCAATTATGCCATTCGTAAATTAGCAGACTTGGGCCCCAGGTCATGCTCGTTTGCCGAATCAGTAACACAAAAAACAAACGACTGCAAAGGTCGCATAGCTAAAGGCACAGATTGAAAAACAACATTTACATTGGTGTGGTGTGATTAGCTGTCTGTTTGTCACTAGTCTGTCTCTACTGCTATGATGTTTAACAGCGTCTGTGGCTTTGTGGTTAGTGTACCGGGTGGTACCGGTCCCATATACCGGTACTGGGTTCAGATTATCAGCGTAGTAGCTTTTGTGTTTAACAGTTAGAGATAAGACTGCCAATTCCACAGTGGTTCCTGATTCAGTACGCTTTCGCCTTTTACGCGCTTGTCCGTTGTGTCATAAAAACGTTAGATATTATATAAGGCGATTGCTAGAAACCGCAAGAAACTTCAAGGGCTGGTCAGGTCAAGTGTTTTATACATGAAAAAAAATTAGTGCTTTTTTCCTTTTAAATTAAATAATTCATTTTGCGAATTTTAATTGGATAGTATCTAATAGTATCTTTGAGTATCTAATTTATTTTAAAGCAATAACATAAGAAAAATACGCACATTTCGTAATAGGAAAATAAATGGGGTCTCATTGCAGATTGCCGTAGGTACTTATCGCCCGGCTGACGTGGACGGGTCAACAGACGGTTGCCGGGTTGGGTCAACGGCCGGCCGCTACCCGCGCGTTGTAAATAATTGTTATTTTTAATTATTTTTCATTTTATTTTTCTTATGCTTGCTTTAAAATAAATTACATACTCAAAGACTATCTAATTAAAATTCACAAAATGAATTATTTAATTAAAAATGAAAAAGCACAAATTTCTTTTTAGCATTTTTGTCATTGTTGGAATATACGAAAATACTCTATTCAATTGTATCTATTGATTATACCATACGATTACTTTGTGTAACATCACTATTATTTTTGTCTTAGTCACTCAAACGACTTTTCATATAAAACCGTTGTACCAACGGACTCGCACTCACTTTAATAAAAGTATTCGTTCAGACAACTACGAAGTTTTACTTTGCCGTCACTGCGTCCCTGCCAACAGTCATATTTAAAACACTTGACCTGACTAGCCCTTGAAGTTTTCTTTCGGTTTCTAGTAGTCGCAGTCGCCTTTTTCCTGTGTCTATGGTTCCGCTTTATTCTTCTAAACCAAAGAATGGATTTTTATGCGGTTGTCACTTGTCACTAATAGAAAGAGTTATTTTATTTTTATTTTTTATTTATTTATTTAGGTCAGCCAACGGTTGCTACATTAAAAAAAGTACAAAATTACAAATTGTTCCTTAAATCTAAATGTGCGAACCAATTATAGGCTGACACAACATGCAAAATTTAAACAGAGAAAAACTTAAATTTACTTAACCACTTATATATACACTATTGTTAACTTAACGAAAATAATTGAAACTAGAACAAGATAGTTTTACTAAACTAATAATCCATGTCATGTCTCATTAGCTTCCAAAAATGCTTGTCTGAACTTTGGTAGTGAATCATTATTTATATCTAATGCTTGACTGTATCTATTCAGAAGTCTGCTCAATCGAGGAATAGGAGAATGAGCTCCTAGGACGGAAGGGTGGTGCTAAGGGTTGTACGGCGTATCGTGGGTTTCTACGTGGCACATTAAATCTAAATTTAGCTAATAGCTGGGGGCAATCAATTTTATTTCTAAATAGTTTGTACAGAAACTGTATATCTAACAAGTCGCGCCGCTTGTCCAATGACATAACATTGAAGTAATCGAGTCGGTCGCTGTAAGCTCTGATCCTATTTAGTATTCCTGATGGGCGTGCTAAATGCCACATAAACCGTTTTTGAATCCTTTCCAGACGCAGGCTATGAGTAGAAAAATGTGGTCGCTAGACGATGCTGCAGTATTCAAGAATACTTCGCACGAGACAGTAGTACAGGAGTATTTTAGTTTTGGGCTTGCGAAATACATTTCCGTTTCTCATGACAAAACCCAACATTTTTGAGGATTTACTGATTAATTGGTCAATGTGTGGATTAAATGTGAGTTTACTATCGTATAATATACCCAGATCTCTAATACGATTAACTTCTTGAATTAAGTGCCCTGCGAATAAATAAAATGAAGGCACGCAGTTCTGTTTGCGAGAGAATTTTACATGGAAACATTTTTGGCTGTTTAAACTCATGTTATTTACGTGCACCATTCTGAAAGCCTATCAATATCAGCTTGGAGTAACGAAACATCTATCGGGGAATCGACTGGTCTAGCAATCTTGAGATCATCAGCATAAAGAAATGGGATAGAATTTTGGAAACATTTTGGAATGTCATTAATGAAGATGTTAAACAAGACTATAACTGAGGATAGCTGGTTTAAATGGCTGAAGTATGAGGGTGTTTCTAAGTTAGCGTGGACTAAGGCGCGGGCGGGCCGCTAGTATTGTCTTGTATGTTTTTCTGTGGTATTGTACAAGTTAGAATAATTGTGGTCAAGATGACCTAGCAAGATAAAATATTGAAATTCTACAGATTAAATAATAATTATCGATTACGTTTTATTTTAATTATCACTTTATCAGATATAACATAATTGCGCTGTCGCACGTGTTATCTAAAACAGCGCGGCGAAGAAAGTCTTTAAGAAAAAGATTTTTATTTAATGATTGCAACCAAAACGCCTGTTTTATACAATTTACAAAATTATTTCAGGCTATTGCCCATTTACATATTAACGTTTGTAATTTACGTATTATAAGTTGCCCTTAATCATTAATTACTTCTTTAGTATCGTAGTTTGACAAAAGTCTAACTGCGGCATCAAAATTACGGGTGAGCAAAGTAACAAAAACTTCTGGTGACGGAAAGAAAAGTGCTGAGACACATTTTGGTGCAACGCGTACGGCAGAGGGAATATGGCGAAGAAGGAAGAACAAGGAAATCGAGCACCTGATGGCCGGGCCCAACATAATCGGCGAGATAAAAGCACACAAACTTCGCTGGCTCGGTCACCTGGAGAGAATGGGGAGTTATCGTGCCGTCAAGCGCGCGTACTTGGGACGACCGAACGGCCGGAGACCGGTCGGTCGGCCTAGGTACCGCTGGGAAGATCAGGTCATGCGGGATTTGCACGAGCTCCAAGTTCAAGATAGGAGGGCGATAGCGCACGACAGACCGAAATGGCGGCTCTTATTGTCGGAGGCCAAGACCCACTTTGGGTCGCTGCGCCATCGTAGTAAGTAAGTAAGTATACAAATTAATAAGAAGTAAGTACAATTACATATCGTGACATCCCAAAATATACTTACGTTACCACACAGTAACAACTGAACAGCACCAGTTTGCTGCATGTCCACAATTAAATGTTTAAAGAAAATAACCATCATTGTACCAAACGACGTAATAAACGTTTCTACCTCTCGTGTATAATTTTCGGACCAGTCTCTTTAATTTATTTTTTTTTCTTTGGAAAGCGTTTACCGAATGGATATTCTTTTACATTTTTAATTCCACAAAGGAAACGCGCTCATCTCACCTGATGGTAATAAGTCCAAAGTCAAATCGATTATTCCAATGCGTACCTAAACCTATACATATTGACATCAAAACTATGGGCCTTACTAGGTACTTATAAACATTTAAGAGGCCTATCTATGCCTATTACATCTCGACTGTGATTTTTGCGTAAATGGCCAATTTTAGCGCTATGGATCTCAGAAACAAAAATACATTAACAATTATGACTTATTGAATAGTGTAGAATAGCTATTGGAATAGTGCGTAGCGGCCTCGCTTTTTGTAAATTTTGCTTAAATTTTTAATTAAACCCAAAATTGCAGAGAAAGATTTTCATAAAGTGCGCGAAGGTACTTTTTTGAGCTCAATTATTGAAGTACTGTTCTAAACAAGTGATATAAAAAATATATAATTTTATCTCTTATATAGTCCAATAGTGCGTAGCGGCCTCGGAATTTTTAGATATAGGAAAAAAAACTTATTCTAAAGCAATAAACTTCGAAAATCGCTATAAGTTAACTGTGAATATCTCCTACCTACGATAATATTATTGAGCAAAATTTATACCAGAGTAATTGTTACTTCATAAGGAATAAAGATTTAATAATGAATTTATTATCCTATTTCGATAAAAACGATAAATACAACTGCAAAATTACTACAAAATGCGAAAACGGGCATTTTACGCAAAAATCACATTCGAGATGTAATAGGCTTCTTTTTTTTTTATCGGCAACGGGTAAGCGCTTAGCCTTCATCTCACCTGATGATAAGTTATGATAAGGCCGAAGATGGAAGTGCTCTTCACCCGGAGTAGTGTAATATTGGGCATTCTAGATCACTTTTCACTCCATTGATCTCACTGACGTTCGATCAATGTCGTTAAAAAGTGATCTAGAATGTCCCAATATTACTTTTGAAAATCACTGCCATTCGCTCGTATATATGTTTAAGCGCTATGCTTCAAAGTCATTTTATTGAAACTCCCGAAACACTGTGGTCAATAAGAAAACAGCTGCTATGAGATTTGTTAAACAAAAACAGTCATTAAAATTAAAATGCATTTGCCCACCATCATCAAATGAGTTAAAACGTCATGGCAACTTATTGCCGAACAGTATCCGTTGTATTGTTTGCGGCCCTTCGAATTGTGGAAAGACAAACTTAGTAATTAGTTTATTACTACATACAGATGGTCCACGGTTCCGCAACCTTTATGTTTATTCAAAATCTTTGTATCAACCTAAATACATATTTTTAGAAAAAGTATTAAATATGGTTGCAGGTACATCGTATCATAAATATAATGACAACACCGAAGTTTTGAGTCCACATGATGCTTTGTCTGACTCGATTATTATATTTGATGATGTTGCTTGTGAAAACCAAAACCACATCCGAGATTATTTTGCTATGGGACGTCATAAAAATATCGATTGTTTTTATATTAATCAAACTTATACAAAAGTACCAAAACAACTTATTAGGGACAATTCTAACCTAATTATATTATTTAAGCAGGACGATGTAAATTTGAAACACGTATATGATGAACACGTAGGGTCGGACATGACTTGGTCACAATTTCGAGAAATGTGCTCAACTGTTTGGAAGAAACCATTCAATTATCTTGTAATAAATAAGGATTGTGAACGAAACAAAGGATGTTATAGGAAGACATTTGATACGTTTATAGAATTAGATTAATGTACAAAAGCAGTTGTAATTATGCCATAAAATCACTTTCATTTGTGACTTAAAGCTGAAAGGAAACCTATTTATTGAAATGGAAAGAGATTTAAAAGAACAAATTGTAAAATCAGCATCAGCTGTTAAAAGGAAGGTAGACTTAATAAAGGATGCTAAAAATTCTAACAATGTTACCCTGGAAACAATATTTAAACCTATTGTTGACCCTCTTAACATTTTAGCGAATAGAAATGATGAAAAGAACTTACAGGAAGTAAAGCTTTATGATCCCATATCAAAAAAAAACAGGAAAAATGAAAGCGAGAAGTCGTATTCTTCTTGTGAAGAATATATTGATTCTAATAGTGTAGATGAAGAGGAATATCAAGACACACCACAAAAATCAGACAAAATCCTAACTACGTCACCTTTTAAGAACCATGATGTAAGTAAAGGTTCTTTTAAGTCCCTCCAATCATCACCAAACATTATAAATCAAGATGAGTCTTCCTCATGGTCTACGTCATCTGAAGTATTTAATGCCATACCTTTTGGAATTAGAAATGAGCGAGGGAAACTTGAGCTTGGAAACACTCGCGTTCATGATGACGGTAGAATTCTTAAAGTTGGAAACATTACTTTTGAAAAGACTCTTGGCTTAAAAGAACTATTATATAAAAAGGTACCAAATCTAGATGTTATTACAGATGACGACCTTGAAAACTACAAGCTACTACTTATCAATACTAATGCACACAGACGTAACTTTGATCCTGCCAAACCAATAAACAGCAATAAAGGGTTTAAATACATGAGTATTATAAAACCATTATTTAAATTCTCTAAACAACCTACTAGTACTGAGAGTCCTCCACAGGGAAAAGGTATCAATCTTTTAAAAAAAGTTAAAACAAATACAGATTTAGTTTATTGGGATGATCCAAATGAATTAATAGAACGATTGAAATTACTGCTTGCGTCAAAAGCTGCTGGTAACACGGGTTTGGATAATGAAATCGTTGCAATAATTGAAGAACTGCGCGAAGCGGGCATCATAAATATGGAATATAAACAAATAGCACGGGGAAAATTAAGCAGTATACTCGCAGTAAGCAAAGCTTCGAGATTATAATGAATATAGATAAATTCGGTCATCACATTCATAAACGTTTGAGGTTATCTGAATACATCGATACCATAAACGATACGTTAAAAAAGTGCGAAACGGGCGAATACGACTTAAAATCATCAAAACTTAAAGGTTTATCATCTCCAGACAAGGACGATGAAGCTGTAAATAAGGCATATTTGGATAAAACTGTACAAGATCTAAGGAATGAAATAAATAAAGTTAATAGTCGTGTAAAAATTTACATCCAGAACTTAGAATCAGCTACTTCCAATCGCTTGTCTACTATGTTTTACTCAAAAACAGAAATAGACCGTATGATTCAAGCAAAGTCAAACAAAAATGAGTAAAAGAGATATAGTAGAAGAAATTCACAGAGCGGCGAGAAGAAATTTTCCTCGCCGATGTACAATTATAAAAGGAGTAGATGATTCATGGCAAGCTGACCTTATGGATTTTCAAAAGTATTCACAATTTAATAAAGGATATAAATATGTTTTAGTAGTTATTGACACTTTATCGAAATACGTTTGGACAAATCCTTTGAAGAGTAAAGATAAAATTAATGTCACCAACGCAATGGAAAATATATTATTGAATTCGTCTCGGAAACCAAAAAATTTGCAAACAGATTTAGGTAAAGAGTTTTATAATGAAAACTTTAAAGAGTTGATGAAAAAATATGACATTAACCATTATTCCACTTATTCTGTGAAAAAAGCAGCAATTGTTGAAAGAGTAATTAGAACGCTAAAAGGTCACCTTTATAAGCTATTTAGCTTATGCGGTCAATACCAGTGGATAAATAAAAATTTGAAAAACGTGGTACAAAGCTATAATAACACTGTTCATCGTATAACAAAATTTAAACCTATTGATGTTGACAAAAGAAATCAGACAACTGTAAAGTACAACATCATCAAATCACAAAATAATAACATAACGAAAAAAAATAAGTACCGTGTTGGTGATCATGTTCGGATTAGTAAATACAAAGGTGAATTCTACAAAGGTTATACTCCCAACTGGTCAACAGAAATCTTCAACGTTGTGAAAGTTAACCATACAAATCCTGTCACATACCACTTAGAAGACAAACATAAGCAAATCATTTTAGGATCTTTTTACGGATACGAACTGCAAAGAACCCAATTTCCCGATATATATCTTATTGAAAAAGTTTTAAAGAAAAAAGGAAACAAACTCTTTGTCAAATGGTTGGGTCTCAGTGATGGTGAAAACAGTTGGGTTGACAGAAAATTATTAATGACTTAATATAAATATCGCCTGATTATGTTGTACAGTCACTTTACGAACATCAATGAAGGAAGGAAGCGGCATTGTCAACAATTTAATAGATAACATTCCGTTCGAGTTACACTTACCTGGATATCAGTTTTGTGGTCCAGGAACAAAACTTAAAAAACGCTTACTAAGAGGTGAACGAGGAATAAATAAATTGGATGAAGCTTGCTTGTATCACGATATTGCTTACAATAATAAAGATTGGAACGTTAGACAAAACGCCGATTTAGAACTTTTAAATATGGCAAAGAAAAGATTGAAATCGAAAGATGCTGGGAAAGGAGAAAAGATTGCATCATGGATAGTAAAAAATGCAATGAAAGCAAAACTTAAAGCCGGAGCAGGAGTGCGGTCATTCATGAAAGGTGTTAAAAAAATTCAAAAGCAAATGAAAAAAATAAAATGTAATGATAACCGCACGGCTATAAAATATGCGCATGCAGCTGCAAAAAAAGTGTTTTCTAATATAAAAGGAATACGCTTCCCACGCTGCATTCCTGTTCCGAAAACTGGTGGGTTGTTACCCCTCATACCAATCTTTGCTGGTTTATCAGCTCTTGGTTCACTCGCTGGGGGTGCTGCAGGTATAACAAAGGCTGTTAACGATTACAAGGTCGCTCAAAAAAATCTTCAAGAATCAGAACGACATAACAAGATGATGGAAGCTGTTGCACTTGGAAAAGGGTTGTATTTGAAGTCTCACAAAAAAGGAGCGGGCTTGTACTTGCAACCTCCAAAAAACTAATTAAACGGTTACCCAAACGAGCACTTACTAATTTAGATATATTAAAGCACTCAGTTGATATTCCATATTTTCGTGGCGTTTTTATGAGAGATACGTTACCCTCAAAACCAAGAAAAAGTGAGTGTGCTATTCTTAATTTAGATAGTTCTTCAAATCCTGGAACTCATTGGGTAGCCTATGTAAAAGAAAATAATTACTGTGAATATTTTAACAGTTTTGGTAACTTAAAACCTCCATTAGAATTAATAAAATATTTGAAAGATAGGCACATAAATTATAATTACAAACAGTATCAATCTTTCGGTACTGTAAACTGTGGTCATCTTTGTTTATTATTTTTAAGAAAGTATTGGAAAAATCATTTATATAGGTTACAATTAAAATAACTTGACAGTATAAAAATGTCTTTCACTGTATCCATAACTGGGCAAGGAGCCTCATTAATAACTAACTATTCACCAACTTTAGAATTACGTGGGCAATATGAGTGCGGACTTATATACTTTTCTACTTTTAATTCTATTCCTAATATAGACGAAAGGAACAATAAGTTTTATTACGGTATCAATGAGTTCATCGAAATTCCTGAAGGATCATATGAACTTCAAGATATTTGCGAATTTTTAAAAAGCAACATTAAGAACACTGCATTAAAATTGACTTGTAATAATAATACTCTCAAAACCAAAATATTTTGTTCAGAAGATGTTCATTTCGAGAAAAATAATTCCATTGGTAGAATTTTAGGTTTTGCTAACGACACAATTAAGGCAAATATAAGTTGTGAGTCTCAGTACCCAGTCAGTATTTTAGCAACAACCATCGTACGCATCGAATGTGACGTAGTTAGCGGATCATTCGTGAATGGGAAAGCAAGCCATATTATTTATGAGTTTGTGCCTAATGTACCACCCGGTTATAGAATTATTGAAATTCCTAAAAACTTAATCTATTTTCCAGTCAATCAAAGTTCAATTAGTGCAATTAATATTAGGTTGTTAGACGCTGATAATAGACAGATTAATTTACGTGGAGAAGACGTACAACTTTATTTACATTTTAGAAAAAAATGATTAATTTTAATAAAAACCCTACCTCATCAGGTGTTCAAGTCAGTTCCAAAAGAGCAATAAGTAAAAGAACACCGTTTGACTTAAAAAAGAAGGTTACTAAAAATAATAAAGAATTTCTAAAGCTAGTAGGCTTGTTAAAATGAACATATTAAATATATCTCAGCCAACGTCATACGATAACAGTATCGAGAGTTTTGAATATCATTCGTATAAGCCGTATGTAACAAGTTTCAACAATAATGATGAAATAAGAATACCAATCAATCAGCAAGATTTGTATGTGTTGCCGTCACGCAGCACTTTGTATATTGAAGGTAAAGCTGATGTATATAACAGTACCACTAAAGAAAAGGTAACAAGTGTGCATTTTGTAAACAATCCTGCGTTATTTCTATTCCAAGATATTCGATATGAGTTAAATGGAATAGAAATAGATAAAATAAAAAATGCAGGTATCACAACGACAATGAAGTCTTATTTGTCTTTGAATGAAAATGAATCCAAAAGTGCAAAAGTTTGGGGTTGGTCTCCTGCAGGAATAACCAATGTTACAAACGGAGTTTTCTCTGTCTCCATACCATTAAATAAAATATTAGGATTTGCAGAAGATTATGAAAAAGTTTTAATTAACTGTAAACATGAGTTAGTACTGTTGAGGAGCAACACAAATGTCAATGCAATAAAATTGAGTAAAGAGCAAATAGTGGAAAATATAACAATAAATAAAATCGTTTGGCGTGTTCCACATATTAAAGTGTCAGATCGAGAGAGAATTAATTTATTAAAGCATTTAGAAAAAGATCGAGCCATTACACTAGCGTTTCGTAACTGGGACTTGTATGAATATCCGTTACTACCCAAGACACGTAAGCATACTTGGGCTATTAAAACTTCATCGCAAACAGAGAAACCTCGATTTGTTATTATTGCCTTACAAACAAACCGAAAACATAATGCTCAAATGTCAATGGCTGAGTTCGACCATTGCAATGTTCGTGACGTAAGAGTGTTTTTAAATTCATCATATTACCCCTACGAAGGACTTAACATAAATTTCTCTGACAACAAGTTTTTATTAATATACGAACAGTATGCAAGGTTTCAGCAGTATTATCACGGACGTCGATCAGAACCGTTGTCGAGTTTAAAAGAGTTTAAAGATATTGCTCCTTTATTCGTTGTTGACTGTTCTCGCCAACAAGAAATGCTGAAGGGATCAATCGACGTAAGAGTAGAAATCGAAACAGATCAAGAGATACCTGATCAGACCGCTGCATACTGCCTTATACTGAACGATTGCATATTTGAATATAAACCACTGAGTAACATTGTGAAAAAGCTATCATGAATAACGATACTATTATAGTGGATGTGCAAGGATTTAAGGATTTGAAAAATAATTTTATTGTAAAAGAGTTATCAATAGCAACTAAAAACCATACGCAGACGTTCTTAATTAAGCCACCATATGCTTTTAAAAACCTAACAGATGAAGAAAAGAAGCAAATCCGGTGGTTAGAAAGGAATCGCGGGCTCAAATGGAGTCAGGGATTCATTGATTACCGTGAATTTAGACGAATAATAGTTCCGTATTTAAGCAGTAAGAAGGTATTAGTAAAGGGATTGGAAAAAGGAATATGGGTTCGCGAGCTATGTCAAGATTGTGAAATAATGGAGTTGGAAGAAATAGGTTGTCCTAACTTTTTAAAATTATATAGTGATTACCATGTAGATGTAAATAAATTTAATTGTGAGTACCATAAAAAAATGTGTGCTTTAAAAAATGTTCTGTGTCTAAAAAAGTGGTACACTTTAAATGTTAATTGAGTTATTAATGTAATAAAGTATTTTCCTCAATAAATCAAATGTGTATAAATATCTTTTTGTTTAATTACTAAAAGTAAAAAGGGTGAATGAAACGATCTTAGTATTCAATTCAATAATATTTATTTTAGAATTTCTTAAAAACTATAACTATATCCACAAACTTTTTTTGATATATTGCTAATGATAGCCTCTGTTTGATCCATTATGGGGTCAATATGCTCTGTTACCACATACTGCGCAGATAATAATGGATCAGTATGATTTGTTTCGAAGTCCACCACTTCAATCTTAATTAATCGACGACCTTGAATCGGCGTACTTTTCATCACGTAAGAATGAGAATGCTTCAGATAACTTCTTCTTTTTCGAAGTCTCTTCTTGGTGATATTATTCACCACCTTGTTATACAGCGGGGAATCGCCTCGCCGTTCATCTGCTCTCCAATTCGGATACTCCTCTGTAAATCCCTCGAGCATATCTTGAGCGTTCTGTTCAAAAGTGGGAGATGACGGTTGTACGAACTCCTTGTTGATGCTGAGCGACACCAGGTTCTCTTGAGTATTCTAAAACATAAAATAAAATAGTTTATTACATACATAAAACCACGACTATTATCCCCGAAGGGTTAGTCAGCGACTACGCAAGGAGGACAGCAAAAGCAGTCCTTTACCATAACCCACTTTTCACCAAATAACGACACAATTACAACACAAATAAAATTAATTTATAATCATACAAAATTATTTAAACTTACCATGTTGATATTATCTAGCTGGACTACTGACGCCTTCACTTTAATAATTGAAATTGAAACTAATTTGAAACCCATTTATATTAATGTACATGATGACACAGCAAGACAATATAGGTAGTAAAACATGTAATTAATGGACATTTCAGCAAAATAAAAAGAAAGAATTGATATTATTAAAGAATGATTAACTTGCCAATAACGTGACCTGATTTGTATTAATTAGGTTTCATATTACCTTATAATCAGAAGAGTACAACCTACTCTGAATTTGACTTGTTCAAACTTGTTTGCGTTAGAATTTTCTTACTTATTTACCGTCAATGTTTTATTATACAAAGATATATAATAAATTAAATAAAAATGCAAGTTAGTCGGTTACTTTTATATTTTATTAGGTATATTAATACAGCTGGTTAGAGTAAATTTTACATTACATTTCATAATCTAAGTTAGATTTCCTATTCAAACAATAAATGAATCTGAGCAAAAGCAACAACTTACATATTTTTTAACAATTTTTATAAATCAAAATATTCATTATATGTACCTACTTAAGTATATTGAAAAACTGGTTACAATAGTTTATAAAAAGTTAATATTATTTTAAATTCAACCAATGAATCTTAGTAATGGTAATAAATAATAATACATTTTTTTATTTCTCAAGCCTTAAGTATAATATAACTCTAATATAATATATCTAAATCATAGTCATATATCTAAATAATAGAATTTAAAAACACAGTGAAAAAAATAATTGCTAAAATATATAATCCCAGTGGCCCCAAGACATAGTAGATATTTTATTTTTTAATATTACGCGTTTGTCATCATTACCTGACAAAGCTATCTTGTTCTGTTCTTGGGTAAATATTTCATGCTTTAAGGATTTAAAAATTATGTTTTTCTTTCTTAAAAAAGTATTTTTGTTTAATACGTTATTGTAATCTTCGAAATGTACGTTTTTCAAAACCTGTTTCTGTATACCTTTAGCCCTTTTTAACTCCTCTTGTACTGTTTTTATACAGTATAATTTTGATCGTAAACCAACAAATTCAGAAATTAAATTTCCACCTAGTTCATCTTTGAAAAGACCTGGTACTTTTTTGTTAAGACCAGGTATACCGTAACAGTTATTTAATGGATAATTACTAGTATCAAAATATCTAAGGAAATTCAACTTTAAATCTGTATAAAAATCTTTGCTTTCTATTGAATAAAGAAAACTGTCAGTATCCGTATAACAAAGCTTTAATTTTTCCCGATAAAAAGGTTTCATAATAGAGTAATGAAAATCAAACATATGACTTTTGGATATTTCTAATACAGAAAAGCCAATATATATGGGTTTGTCTAAAGTAATTGTCTCGGGTTTCATTTGAACAGCTATAAAATTTTCTGTAAAAATAGTAGCACTATGGAAATTTGGTCGAGCTATTAGTTGCTCAGCACCGAAACTTTTCTTTGTTATATTCTTTTCATCATTCCACTTATTAACCAACTTCACGCTGACCCTTTTCTCGGTGTCTTCTAGTGTTTTACCAAATATACTATTATTTAAAAGTTTGAAGAAATCTTGTTCAAATATAGATTTGGCCTTTTTTCGTAACTCAGTGTTCATATCAATGTACTGTTTTAAGTATGGACTCTGATTGAATTGAATTACTCTATGTATTTTTTTTAGCAATAAACCATGTTTTAGACATGTTTTCAGATGGGAAAAATGAATGACGTAAAAAAACTTATCGTATAAGTTTGGTATCAATTTCGAAGTTTTAGATCCTGGAGGAGCAAATTTTTGAGCACAGAATGGAAAATCGTTATGATAATTATGCAAATGGAAAGGGTATTCTAAGTCTACTTCGAGTATATAGCCAATGTCCCCGTCAATGGGTATATTATGAAAATCAATTTTTGAAATTTCTAGTTCACTTAATAACTTAAAATTTGAATGAGGTAAATAAGCGCACATAGCATAACCATAAAGATTATTACAATCAATATAAACAAGGAAGTTATCACTTTTTGCGGGGTCATAAGTTTGTAAGTACTTGTTATTGGCTTTCGAATATCTTGTACAACATAAACATATACCACCGCGTATGCCTTTTTGTATCATTCTTATTATTTCCAAATCATTTATTAATTCTAATTTAACATCTGTTTTTAATAGCATAGCGTCAAAACTTAGGCTAGGTGCTGTTAAGTAAAAAGAAGGATCCAGTTTATAATTCGTCTTACACGTTTTTCGAAAACTTTCGAAGACGTCCGCTAGTAAGAGTACATCTGACTTAAGATATAAATCAGTGTATTCTCCAAGGCTCCGTAATTCAAAGGTTTGCCATACTCTTTTTGCGTGTTCATAATCTACTATTGATACGTTGCAATTGTGCAATTTACTAAAAAAGCATTTATAAGGAGGTATTTCTTCTTCATCATAAGAACTCCAAGTAGTGACGTATTCGTAAGGATAAACCCCTTTACGTCTAAGTAAATTAAAATGTTCCTGAGAAGGAAAAAAAAAAGATAGATGTTTAAAATCATTTGTATTTAAATTTGCAACTAGCTTCTCTAGGCTTGTGCCTAAAAATTTAAAAGAATCGACAAAACGAACAGGTATGATAGCTTCGTTACTAATTCGAAAAAATTTGGTAAACGATATGTAATTTTCTTTATTTTTTGCAATCACTTGTATCCTACCTGATAATTCTCCTAACTGTCGTATGAAAAGATGACTGTCGTAACCAGCTAAATTATGAAAAAATATGGGAACGAACTTAGGCAAACAATATTTTATATTACAATAAGAATGAGCTGCACCACGATATCGTCCAGTAAGATGACAGTGATCTTTTACTTTGTCGTCAAATAATATTTTGTTACAAAGATAACAGTTTTTAGCTTGAGCAAAATTGGTTCTATCTTTATCTGTTAAGAACATAGGGATCGATGAATGCAAAATATTATAAATTACAGTTATATCAGATAGAAGGTTATCAAAAAATTTATTCACACAGTCAGGTCCTCGATAAGACACATATTTATTAAGGGAGCTGTCGTAGGAGCATACAACGTAGTAAGCAAATGCAGCTGGTACATGCTTTTGCGTAATCGTTGTGCAACTTGTTTCAGAATTTGGTTCAACTGGCTCTAACAAAGATTCAAAGTCTGCGTATAAAACGAAAGGCATGTCTTGCATGCGTTCATAATGTTCAAATTGTATTCGAGTTCCTTGATTAGGTAAAATTGTTGCTACACCACTGCAAACGTGGGCTTCGAGTTTAAGATTGTTATCAAAAAATATCATACAATCCTCACATAAAAATATTTTGGAATGATGTTTAGTTAACTGCTTGCGAAGTAATTTAGCTAAATCTTTAATTAGACAGTAATGCGTACGTTTTCCATTTTCGAGAAAAAGCATGTTGACGTGATGTCTTTTACGTAATTCGCATTTGTACAGAGGTCCAACAACCTTACTGCTATTTTTAAGGCCATAAACATTAATACTTATGTTGGGATTATTCTTTTCAAAAATTCTTATATCTGTGAACCCTACTGGAAATGTCATATTTTTAACTTTAAGTACACTTTCAAAATGCGGATATGCGGTGGTTCGATTTGCGTTATTTTTTGCAGGAAAAAGTGATGCCATGACACACCATAAAAAGCAGTAATCATCCGAATTTTTAATGTTGATACATGCACGTTTGTTTTTTATAGCGTTAGGTAAATCTAAGTAACCTGAGGCTCTCAACGGGTTATATTTGTTTATATTTACTTCTAGATACAAGCTTCGTAAGTAAGCCCAACCACTATCTCTTTCCTCAAATTCTTCAACTTTTTTACAAATTTTATGGCTAATGTTTGTATACATAGCATCAAAATTATAACTTTTATGTAAGATAATGTTTTCAGTAGCAAAAGATTTCGTTGAAATCGAGTCATCCTTATGCAGAAAAAATTCAGAAAACAATTCGAAATTTACTTTAAGGTTTGTATAAGCCTCAATTCGGGCTGAGAGTAAAAGTTTCACGCGGAGGCGCAATTGCGATAAAAAATCTGCAGGAGCAAACACATGCATACGTTCTTCAACGTCCTCGCATTGAACACGGTACGACGCTATGCGACCGCGAAGAGCGCTATGCACTTGTTCGATACCCTCGCTCTCAATTACAGAACTATTATTTTTGTGTAAAATACTTTTTAAATGAGCAGAGAAAGCATTATTTTTAACGGATAAGTTGCAAGTTGAACAGAATATAGTCTTAACCATTATGATTTTGTTTTCACTGTGTTAAAAAATTACAAGAGGTTAAAGTAGTTTTTAAGTAAAATGTATAAAACCTAACACACATATAATATATAAGTAAAACTAGTTAAGTCAAAATTTACCGAAGAGAGTGTAACTAGTTAATATGTAGTACCTAGCTGACTGTGACTATTTTTTCTTTTTATCACTAAAGAATACCCCCTCTTCAGTAAATTTTGATTTGGCTAATTTTATGAATTTTTTTATAGTCAACAATTCAGGAGACTCAGCTTCGCCTTGTAGTCGAACCCAAATTATTGCCTTTTCACACCTTTCAAGACCGGTGAGGCTACGCACCTCCTCAGCGTCGTAGAGACGCAGCTCCGCCACCAGTTCACCGTCGAGCTTCGCAGTCCGACGCGTTACCCCGCCTGGTACTCGTCGCGTTAGTACACTGTCGAAGGTCTGGTCTGTCTTGCGTGGAGGCGGCGAAACTTCGTTATCTGACTCTGAATCATTTAACCAGTCTAAAGCGGAGCTAGACCCTTCTTGTTTTTTCACAATCGTTGTTGAAGTCTTAGGCACCGACGACGAGTACAGGCATTTCTTCTTAGAGCTAGAAAGATAAGAAATGTAATTAAAAACTAATTATTAATATTGACGATATACGAAATAACATAAAATATATTAACAGGATTTAAAAGTAATCAACGCAAATTACCTTATGCTTTCGTTGTCCGAGTCAAATGAATTGGCTAACACACAGCTTTTCTTGGCAGAGCGTTTAACTTGCTTGCTTTCAGACCTAAAATAACAATAAATATTAGTGACATTAACATTTAACATATGACAGTAAATACTAGTACGATTAAATAATAACATTTGCTGGTCTAGGTCACTGCTCCTCTACAGACCTTCTTTAATAACTTCTTTACACATAGAGAGAGATCCGTGCTTCGGAAGGCATGTTAAGCCGTTGGTCCCGGATGTTGTCGTAAGATGACAGTCGTTAAAACCCACCGACCCGCATTGGACCAGCGTGGTGGGTTATGGCTTAATATCCCCGTGCTATTATTCACGTGGGAGGTCTCTGCCCAGCAGTGGGACGTTTATAGGCTGATGATGATGATGATGATGACATAGAGAGAACGGACCATAGCCCACCACGCACACCCACTGCGGTTTGGCGGTGCTAACGGTTGCAGATGCAGAAGGGATCAACCGTTGACATACCTTACAAAACATATACGAAGTCGAGCAAACACAACATTGCTAATAGAAAAATAAAAATATTTAAAACTTACGAACATTGTTTCGGTGTATATCTTCTGGATGATTCTCGTAGCGATGTCAGAGTACCGAAGCACTAAATATTAAAAACTTAGGCGTAGCTTAGGCGTACTAGTGGTCGATCTGACTTAGGAAGCACTGATACGACAACTACCATTTTTCGGGTATTTATTGGAGAAAAGTGTTTAACAGCAATTTTACTAAGCAGGAGTGATCAACTTTTTTTTTTTTTTTTTGCTTGTATACAATTAAACTATTAGTGCTAGTTTTTACTTTCAAGAATAACACCGTATGTAAAAACTGTTAATTCCAAATTTTTTTTTTATTATTATTGCTTTTATTACAAACCAAATAGGTACATATTGGGCTTATTATAAACACATACATTATCTAAGTAAAGCAAGCTTAATCGGTAGCGTAACCTTCTGTACTACAAACCGTTACCTATACGATGTACACATAAATGCTTGCATTCATCAAACCATTAGCCTGAGCCTTTTTCGCGTTATAGTCAAGTACCTACCTAACCACTACATTAGCTGTTATATTTTAACGAGTGTACGTTTAAGCAAAAGTAATTAAATAAGTATTACAATGTTATAAATAAATATGTGTTATTAGTAGCAAGAAAGGAAGTAATTACAAAATTGAAGCAATGTTTGTAACCTCTGTTTTTTTAAATTTTAAGCAAAATATTTAGTTTATCGATTAGTGCGAAAACTTGCAGCGAAAGTATTTTACATTTCCTGTGTAATTGCTAACCTTTCGATAAAGCGCTGACGACGATTGTCCGGATGTGCAACATTAGGACTGTTTTCACTAAGCATGAAATTTACTATTACATTTCATCTCATGATCGTCTTAACGAGAGTTTCATAACCACCACAATCACAGATCGAGTTCACCACTAGGTACCTCATCGAGTTCCTCACACTCTAACCCTGTCATTAATAAACGTTGATTAAAGTTACACTTAGGATTAAATTGACGCTGTCTCTATCTGTCTTCTTTAACAAAAACGAGACAGCGTCACTTTAAACCGAGGTGTAACATTTGGCCATTTTTATTAATGAGACGGTAAAAGTTAAACATTTTGATGTACGTACTAAATTAAACAAATGTCTCGGTATGTTACAAGTTAGCCGCTCGGATATCGAGAGACGCGGGTTCGATTACCGTGAGGCAGTCTATTTTTATAACTTCGGTGTTTATGTACTCATATTATTCCCACAATAATTAAATCTAACCATATTTAGTGGGTACGTATTCAAATCGACATTTGCTTTATAAGTTAAACCATAATTTGAAAGGTACTGTTATGAAAATCCTATCTGATCACTTGTTGCTAAACGTGACTTCAGCATGACGTAATTAATTGTTACTTGTTGCTCTGTCTATCCCACTTGTGGGAATACGCCGTGATGTTTGTGTTTGTATGTATTATGAAAATGTATGTTTAATGCGTTTGTCTATTAAAACAGTATAGACTTAGCTTTATCTTTCTAATTGTGTTTATGTTAAAGGTTATTCCCATTCTCCCACAACAAAATGGCCCAAAGTCCTCCCCAGAAAAAATACAAATATATTAATTTTCATGCTCCTCCGTGATAAAAAATGGTCATCATCATCATCATCATCCAAAAGACGTTCACTGCTGGACAAAGACCTCCCCCAAGGATCCCCACCACGTCCGGTCCTGCGCCGCACGCATCCAGCTGCTACCTGCAATCTTCACCAGATCGTCGGACCACCTTGTTGGAGGCCTGCCCACACTGCGTCTTCCGGTGCGCGGTTGCCACTCCGATCTGCCCCAACGGCCGTCGGTTCTTCGAGCGATATGCCCTGCCCACTGCCACTTATGTTTAGCAATTCTTCGGGCTATATCGGCTGCCTTAGTTCGTCTACGGATCTCCTCATTTCTGATTCGATAATATCTTTTATAATATTTGGTCTTTGGAGGAGTATAGGAATTGATGTATGGATTTCTTATATTTTTCAAACAAATTTTTGATGGCGCTTGGGAATAACCCGTATTAAAATTGTTTTCGTTAGCATTGAAACGGGAAGTTTCAAAGTCGAACTCGTAGTTAATGTATGTGTGTGTGTTTGTGTGTGTGTGTAGTGATTGCATACGTTGTTGTTTGCGGGATTGATATAAATAAGGTAACTAACAATTCCCTGCACAGTTGTCTGCATTGACTTAGATCAAAAAATACAAGTGTTTTTTTTTATGAGAACCTTGAAAATGTGTTGAGTAGATCAGAGTCGACAATGACAATTGGCAACTGATTCTAATCAAAATACACAAGTGTTTTCCTTGGATCGAGGTTGAGGTGTTTCGGCATAAAACCTTTTCTTCCAATTGTTGAAAACCTTGAAAATGTGTAGAGTAGATCGGAGTCACCGTATACTGAAATGAAGTTTGGTTTAAAAACACAAGTGTTTTCCTATGGGTCGAGGTTCAACTTTAGCAAATGTTATTCATAGTTCAACTTATTCGGGGATCCAGTCCTGGGAGACCAGGAAGCCCCATCCAGCTTAAGTTGTGCTGTAATTCCATATTGTTAAAAACCTTCGCATTCATTAGACGAAATCCTTGAAAATGTGTTAAGTAGATCGAAGTTGTTGTATACAGAAATTAAACTATTACATACTGGATTCTGATCAAAATACACAAGTGTTTTCCTATGGGTCGAGGTACTACTTTGATAAATGTTATTCATAGCACTAACTTATTCGGGGATCCAGTCCTGGGAGACCAGGAAGCCCCATCCAGTTTAAGTTGTGCTGTTATTCCATATTGTCAAAAACCTTCGCATTCAGTAGACGAAATCCTTGAAAATGTGTTTAGTAGATCGAAGTCGTTGTATACAGAAATTGAAATATGAATTCGATTAAAATACACAAGTGTTTTCTTATGGGTCAGGAATAAAATTTGACAAATGCAACTATATGATACACCTTGGAGCGTGGTGGCAAATAAAAACCGTATATGACGGATACTTAAGTTTAATAATGTGATCTCAATGATGAATCGAAACTATATTACAAAATGGCATTATAAACAATATAGAATAAATTGACCAAGCGCCTTCGGAAAGACTGAGGAGCGTAGCTGTTAATGGTATATTGCTATTTTAATCGTGTAGGCGCTTACGTCTAAACAACACTTATTCCGTACTGAGAGTTCACTAAGTCACATTCATTTATAGTTGTGCTGTAATTCCATATTGTCAAAAGCTCCTGCATCCTATGAACGAAAGACCTTGAAAATGTGTAAAGTAGATCGCAGTCGTTGTATGGGATTCTAGATCACGAGAAGTCGATTAGACATTCTAAAACACGAGAAGTCGATTGGACATTCTAAATCACTTTTTGACGTTGACTGAGCGAGTGGCAGTGATTTTCAAAAGTAATATTGGGACATTCTAGATCACTTTTAACGACATTGATCGAACGTCAGTGAGATCAATGGAGTGAAAAGTGATCTAGAATGCCCAATATTACACTACTACCCGGAATCCTCAATCACTGAGGAACTGGCTACCTTATCTCAAACTGTCCAACAGTTCACACAGTCACAACAATGCTATAAACATCGTTGTTATGGCGACAGACTTAGATAAGATGGTGGTAGCTAGCCAGGCGGACTTAACACCCCTACCACCAACCAAACCGAGCACACAAAGATGTACCCCCCGCTGGGAATCGAACCCGGGACCTCTGGGTCTGAGACCGGTGGCTTAACCACTAGACCACAGAGGCGGTCAAAAAGCATTAATTAGCTCTTAAGCATTAATTAGTCATGAGCTCAGCCGTTGTAATACAAGACACAATATAACTTCAATTGTTAGCAACCTCTAGACTCTAGACTCTAGAGCAGGGATGCACAGACTACGGCCCGCGGGCCGCATGTGGCCCGCCGGTCGAATACTGGTGGCCCGCCGACAGCAAAAATAATACTCTCGTACATTCGAAAATATTGAGTTCTATTCCAGAATAAAACCAATAACAAATAATTTAATTACCTATACTTCTGGTGGCCCACCATCAGTTCATAATTTGCCCGAGTGGCCCCTAGTCTTAATAAGTCTGTGCATCCATGCTCTAGAGTCTCTAGAGACTCTAGAGCCTTCGTTAGAGACAAGGTGCTATGTACATTGTTTTGTCTACTACGTTACACAAATGTCATTTTGAATTTAAGCAAAAGAGACAAAACAAAGTTTATCCAAATAATGCCTACACAGTGTTTATAAGTAAGGCCCATATCTTTTATCATAGTAGTAAACTAAAATTTGTTTAATCTAAACTACTGAATTTACCACCAGTTCGAATTTCGGGAGAGCCTTCAGCAGTTAGAGCTGGCACGGAACTCGGGCTTTTAGTAACAAAAATAGTGAAATATTCGTGGTTGTATCTAAATATTCTGATTTGTACAAATTACAGTCACCACCACCATACACGATCGAAGGTTTTTACCCGTCCTCCTTTATTCATTCCAGGAAATTCTAGCCGGCCAATGCTATACGATCTTGTTTATAGTGTGTACTCTTTGGTGGGTTTCGTAGTGGTCATTAGTTTGATAGCATTAGTCAAAACGACCTATTCTAAATTATGTCTAAACGTAAAAAGGCTTTTGTCCTTTAGAAAGAACAAAGGAAGAGTTCTACATTGAAGTTTTAATGAGTTTGTTACGAGGCCGACCCAGTTCATGTCATGGGAGGCTGGCTCGTGACTCGTGAGGTGGTCATTATGTCTGCGCTGCGGTTCGAAGGATGCTACGGTGTTTGCTCTTGGCTAATGCCCCCTTAATGTTAACAAATCTATATAAATTAAATAAAAATTGTCAAGAATGTATGTTAAATCTTTAGTAGCCTCTAGGAGCCTTCATGACGGACAAGGAGATAATTCCGTCGTGTTTTATCAAGTGGCTATTCACCTGCCCGATGGACATCTATAAATTTTACTGACTGTCGCTTTTACCTTTTCTTTTTACTAATGTAGGTACCTATATGTTTTAAAAAAATACTTTTCCACTTTCTCACCAATTATCTAGCTAGCCCAAATTAAGCTTATTTTAAAACTTTGTTTTTATTGGCTAGATAACAGATAAAAATACTTATAATACATAGAAAACACCCAGACCCGAAATCAATTTAGAAAAACAGTTAAGTAGGTATATCTAAATTAACCTGACCGGGAATCGACGTCAGATTATGGCGACCGCCGGAACCGGCGTGCTAAACGGAGGTGGTCAAAAGACCTCTTGTAGAATTGTTTTAAGATGCCTGTTACAGCAGTACTTACGAATACACTCCGGCTTACCAGCTTCTGCGGCTGACAATTATTCTAATGGCGGGTATAATTGCACAGGCTGCGCATGTGACTGTTACTGTGGCCTGTTTTCACAGACAATACCACTTTCTGAGCTCTAGAAATAATTAAAAACGATTTGTAAAATAACTTTGTATTGTGCTCACAGTATTTAGGTACTTAAGTACTACTTTTTGTACACTGTTACCGCAGAATACGTTATCTTGCTTCAGTTCATACGCCTGATACACCTCTATGACCTGTATTTATTTCCTTGTCTCAGCCTCCTCGGTGGGTGGTCGAAAGTGGCGAGTTTTCGGCCCGATATAAAACAGGCCCGGTAAAAAAAACGATCGGTTATAAACCCTTAAGTTATCTATGAACTTCATTTTGGTAAATGACTCATAATATCAAATCACTTATTGCAAAAATAATACCTAGAAAAGAAGATAAAATGACACAAAAATACGTAACTTGTGAATTTATTCTATCGAGCCAACTTTATCAAATTGTGTTTGCATTGGGTCTGTTTCACAGAATAAAGCCTCAAAAATATTTCACAATTTTCTCAGATTTTAATTTTACTGTTTACTACTTCAAAAATGAAATCTAAGAACGTGTTATTTTATTTTTCACTAACACCTAGCCTTAACGGAGTTATTTTATTTGGTTGCAGCCCGTACAGAAAATAATGTGATTTGAAATTAATGTTATACTAAACAAAATAACGTAAATATATTTGTATTACGCCACCGCGCCTCGCTCGCGGAGCCTTCGAATGCCTTGAGTTTTCGTAACATAAAATCACTGCATACCACTGTCGCAACATACACAAAATAAAGTATTTTAAATCTACTGCTTTGCGCGAAAACGTAATAAAAATAACATAACCAAAAGTTATAAAAATCCCAATAAAATACTGAAGTAAAACAATTTCTACATTTCATCATCTAAGTATATTTTGCGCTGATGTTTACTTATTTATATATGGAATTATCACAATTAATACTTATTCGACTGGAAATAAAATTGACATTTTCTAAATTTACAATTTGATTTTTGTAATAATGTAAGTAGATAATTATAACCAGACTCCATTTATAGGAATGGCACAAAATAAAATAAAAACCAGGACCTTTTACAGAGTCACAGGGAAATTGTTTTATTTTTTATTTAATTTTTTTTCAATTCAACCGTGCTGGTAGGGTGAAAGAACACTACCACCCCCTCTCTACCCTTGGGTGTCGTAAAAGGCGACTAACGGTCTAAAGAATCGCTGCTCTAAGCTGATGGATGTATGTGCATATGATATGAGCGGCGATGGGCTCACCACGTCACGATGAACAAATGTGCAGTCGCTATTTGGTAAAAAGTAGACTATGGAACAGGACTGCTTTTGCGGTCCTCATTGCCTAGTCTCTGACTAACCCTTCGGGGATAACAGTCGTGATTATTATGTATTTGTATGTATGTAGGTAAATTTTATAAAACCAAATAATTATTAATGTTTTTTATATATATTTTAGCGTTTTATTAACCTTTTCACCGCCAACGACTTCTATAGAAGTTCGAGATTTTCGTGCCCTCCACGCCAGGACTTCTATAGAAGTTCTTCATTATACCTACTTTGATAAAATACATTTACGATACATAAAACATTTGTTTCTTTTGTAATTTTGTAAGATGGACACAGCTGAAGCCCTATTTTTTATTTTCCTAGGCAAAACAGGCTTTTTTGAGTCTTAAAATGGATAAAAACAAAAACGTCTCAAATATTTTGATGTCCCGCACGCCAACGACTTCATATCAAGTAGGCCAGTGATGTGACGCGAAAGTTGCATTCACTACAATCCTCCATATTTACTATGTTTTATTCCATCCAAATGTTCATAAATTCTATGATTTAAAATAAATCCCGGTCAGGAAATAACGTATTACATAATACATTTTAAAATTAATGTACGTATCAAATCACTTTATTAAAATTAGTTAAGTTTACTGAGGATTTTCGATATTGCAACACCCATCTCTACGTAATGGCAAGATGTCAGTGCTACCTGCGCCACCGACTATATTTCAAGTTAGCTCGTGACGTCGTAAGCGCACAGGTGTCAAGGTCATCGTGTCATAGTGCTGGGCGTTACAAACAAAACAAACGTGTGCCGTGTTTTTTGCCCGGTTCGGGAAAAGTGCAAATGATGAGTGACAGTGAATGTTCTAATGAGTTGTTACGGATTTTACAAGGTGTGGAACCTGATTCAGAATTTGATTGCGAAACGGAAAATAGTAGTACTTCGGAAGAGGACGATAATGAGGTAAGTTTTAATCAGTAAATATTATCTTGTTTTATTGTTAGCTAATTATTAAAGTGCAAAGAAAACACAAGTTATCTTGATATGTGGATATAGTTATGTGCTAATTAAACTTAGGAAGATAATTAATTAAGTTGCGAATCGCGAATCACTTACAATACAATCTCGTTCACAAATTCATAAATACAGTAACTAACACAATACCTACTCAACTAAGTTCAATCAATATTGCACTGAATATCACTCGAATTTATTTAAACAGTTTCGATACGCTTGAGTTTTTAAATACCATATTATTTTATGTAGTACTGGTAGGTACCTATTACCTACTTACATGTTCTTTTTGAAAATAACTATTTTTTTACGGAGTGCGGCATTTACCTACGAATGCTCAAAAATCGACCGTCGCTGTATGATCAGAGGTAAGTTTTAGCTAGGAGGGCTGATTAGTTTGTGAGCTAACTGGACCGGACTATAGCCACACCGGTGACACTCCGTGTACGTGAGAGCTCGAGCGCCGGTGACCTTGAGCGGAACGTGTAAACGCTAGGGTTGATACCGAAATGGAATTTAAACCGAAATGGATTTTAGTGCCAACTGCCAAAGAAGACCTATATACCTATTACACGTAGTAACTATTAGGTAAAAAAAGCATAGACAACCCTTTTCCTTAAGAAATTTATCGTGCTACGAGCGCCAAAGACTTGATATGAAGTCAACGGACGACGTTATGAAATGAATAGTGAAGTGCCTATTATAATATATCTCTAGCAAGTATATGCATGTCTTTTTGTCTCTGATAATGGATTTTCATTTTTCTTACTAAAATCGTTCATAAAATAAAACCAACTACCATTATAATGTATCAGTGTTTATTTATATTTGTAAATTTAGATACAAACTTAAATTTACACGTAATTTTTTTTATTATCGATATGACGTTACCGCCATCCTTGCTTTCGTACTATAGAATTTGTTATACATATATACGTTGGCGTACAGCGGGACATCGCGTGCAGGATAGTTGGGCGGTGAAAAGGTTAACGCTTAAATATACTTAAGTAAAATTGTAAACACTGAAAAAAGACGACAACCTCAGACGACAACTTCTAAGATTTGATGAAGCAATGTTGACTAAAATTATAAGCATCAAGCACTGACAAATTTCGACGGGTGAAAACCAGACCTCGGTAGCCAAGTGGATAAGGCAGCCGCCCGGAATGCGGAAGGTGCGTGGTTCGATTCCCGCCTGAGGTTGTCGTCTTTTTTCAGTGTTTAAAATTTTACTCAAATAATTATTGTTACACACATACCTACATATCACGCCCGTTTCCCCTAGGGGTAGATAACTATCATAGCTTTCCATTTGTTACGATCCTGACACATATAAATGCTCGACGGATGGGGGGTTAGGCGTAGGGCATCGAACCCGGGTTTACCCGACCCGAAAAGACCCGGGTATTTCGGGTTTTTTTTGGAGCTTTTTTACAATCGTTTTCTTGTCGGTAATTATTTGTATCGTAAGTATATTTACGCCTTTTCGAAATGATCTCTTTGATTGAAGACGGTCAAAAAGTATCTAACTCCATTGTATCTCACTACATACAAACCTTTGTACGTAATCAAAGAGACAAACAAGTTAGTGAAGTTTACTTCTCTCTTAACTTTTTTGCACTAGGCACTAATAATTTCTGCTTGATCTAATTAATTACAGTTGTCTTTTTGTGCGAAAAAGATTAAATTAATAAAGAAAGTTGCACGTTATTCGTGCGTTTGACTCAGATCAGAAATGACATAAACGGAATGAAAGATGGAGGCAAGATGCGTCGTCGCGTTATTGACACGCAACGGGAGCGGTGAGCTGCGAGCACAGACCTGGGATAAGTGGTCTGTGGCTGCGAGTGACGCCCCCGCCATTTTGTTTCGTCAGTTCTCCTCCCTTTCTTCAGAACTCTCCTTTACCCATTTCAGTAGACTTCACCATTGTTGGCTTGGACATCGGCCAGGAACTGAATCCAAAATGCTACATCGAGAGTGTTATTTTAACTGCCTCCCGTAAGTTAGGTATATAATAAGGTGAGGCGGTTTTTCACTCCCGAGCAGCGCTGTTTGCTGTACAAGACTCAGGTGCGATGAAGTATGGAGTATTGTTCCCATCTATGGGACGGCCCCGCTAAATGCACTGCAAATGCGAGCGGTACGCATTATTGGAGATGCTGAGGTAACAGTAAGACCATTCGGCTAGACGCATGTTTCCCAGTTTCTATAGTCCCGGGTCTTTTAAGCGGACTTTTTAATACCTATTAAAAATATTATTGTGATTTTGAAAGTACTGTTTAATTGATATGAATCCTTCCCTTGTTTTACATAGATACCTACTCGTATTGACTTAGCAAATCCATACAAAAATACAGTTTCCTCATATTTAAAAAAAATATCAAAAAGACCGAAAAAGCTCGAAAAACGCGGGTACCCGGGTTTTGACTACAAGAAAACCCGAAACCCGGGTTTTTAAAAAGTGGACCGGGTGTCGATGCCCTAGTTAGGCGGTCAGCGAAACTTCCGGGCCGTCGCGGGTGTTGCGCCGCGCGGTGCGGTGTCGGCGGCAATTCGTGAGCGCCATTCACGTTTTTATCAAAAAGTATAAAAAAATGTATAGTTATTTGGAAATCCAAATTAAATAATAAAATAATTTACTGTGAATTTAGATAATAGATAATAATAAATCAACAAGGACCAAATCGAGAATATGATGTAAAGTTTCTAAGAAGATGAAGATATTATATTATTCTTTTATATAAGAAGTGATATATATTCGTATTACTAATAAATATATTTTAACAATTTTATGATGACTGTATATCTGCCCTAACACGAATCTGCCTTAAATAAATCTGCCATAATAAGAATCTGCCATAACCAGAATCTGTCCTTAACCGAACGAAGGAATTAATCGAAAAGGTAAATAAACCTATGTGTTTATGATTTTATAGGAGTTATTGTTGTAAAACACGGTCGTAATGTGCATGCATTTATATGAAATTTTACAGGTAACTTCAGGATTTTTTTTTATCGACCAAAATGTTTACAATCGTGTTTTGAAAACAGTCATCCCTTCACACATTCGTTCATACTTATTGAAAATTTCAGAGCGAAATATCTAAAACATTTTGAATAGAAAACAGCCAATTTTTCGTTTTCACCGCCTAAAACCCCCCTTAAGGGTTCTCTTGACCTGATATTTAAAGAGAACGTCTCCGATTAAATGTTTGAAGTTTATTTACCAGCAACAATAAATAGCTTCTCCATCATCTAACCTGATGGTAGACTATAACAATGTTATTAGCATTGTTGTATACTGGCAGAGGTAAGGATCAGATAGCCAATGTCCTCAGTAGTCGAGGATATGGTTACCTGAGGATTTCCGGGTAAAGTGCGTTTTCGCACCTTCTTCGCCCTTATCGTCACTTACGCTTCCGCTGCGCTGCGTCAAGACTACCTAACAAAAAGCCGCCACGGTAACATTAAAGTTTTTACCTTTTACTTCCAATCTCTTTGGTTAGATAAGATAAAAAAAAACAAACAACTGAGAACTTGCAGACAAAAGTAAAAAAGACCACATCACCGTTTTTTTGCGAGAACGCAAGTGAGCGTCGTCATACAAAAAAAATGAATAAGTATAATAGGGTGACGTAATTACTAAGACAACTCTGGTTTTGTATGCAAATTAACAAAAAATAACAATGGTGACATTGAGAAGCTATTTTTAAATTCCATATAATATTATCGCTAGAGAAACAACTTTATTTATTACTTTCATTAGGAACCCAAAAATATTTATAATTGTTATTAAGTTTTTTTAAATAAAGTACCTAGTACCTCGGTGGTTGAGTGGCTAAGCGCTCGACCCGAGAACCCGAGGTCCAGGGATCAATTCCCAGATCTAGGTCAAGCAACGTGCGTTTCGGTTTTATCGATGCATACCCCGGGCACAGACGCACAGTGAATAGTTACACTGTGCCCCGGGTTTGTGCTCGCCAACCCGCATTTGACACAAAACACAAGTATTTAATTATTATCTACTTTACACATTCCTAAACTAACAATCGTTTACACTTTACAGAAAAAAATATGGTCTGCCATTTTATGAACCGGAAAGGAAATGACTGATTCTTGCATATTTTATTTATATCGGCTAATTATTGTACTCGTTAGTGTGATATAAAACATTAATAATATACATAATAATGAGACTTCATTTGCTAAGTAATTGGTAATTACCAAATTTAATCAATTAACGATAATTCTACCTATTAATTAGTCGTAGTGTCTATGTCGCAGGTAAATTGTATTATTCGGCATTTTACAAACGGCGCCGTCCGTTTCGCAAGCGCAAGCGATCGCTGTTTTGTAAAAAGCCAAAAGCAAATTTGATGATCGTATTCAATTGGCCAATAAAAAAAATAAAACCGGAGCTTTCGTTTTTTAAACTTCCTGCTGATGTTGAAAGGTAAAAATGATATATTATTACTAAATAAAAAGCTTTTTCTTTTAAATAAATCGTTTGGTTGTCAAGCCAAAAGCAAATTTGATGATCATATTAAATTGGCCAATAAAATCATATATTAGGGTAACCATGGTTTAAGGACAAATAAAATAGCTATCACAATAAAATTATATCATCATCCGATATTTATGCACATAAAAAGTAACATACTTTAAGGTAAAAAAATCGTAAATAGTTTAGGTTATGTTAGATAGAACAGTGACCAAAGCGCGAGCCGAGCGAAGCCCCAGGAGTTAGTGATCCTCTTTCTGTCCATTGATCGTGTCACGTAGCGGTGAAAGAATACTACCACCTCCCCTCTTCCCTTGGGTGTCGTAAAAGGCGACTTACGGACTAAAGACTGCACACACATCCAACAGCATAGAGCAGTGATGGGCTCACCACCTGTCACGCTGAGCACATGTGCAGTCGCTATTTGGTGAAAAGTGGACTATGGTAGAGGACTGCTTCTGCTGTCCTCATTGCCTTTTCTAACCGTTCGGGAATAATAGTCGTGATTATAAGTAAGTAAGTATGTGTGTTCCCGTCATCCCGATTGTCTTCCCATACTTCGGGGGTCATATTGTACATAATTACCGTTCTTTTTACAATCAAATAATCTTTCAGTAATAATCATGGTATATTATTATTCTTTAACATTTTAATAATACTCCGCAAAATTCCGACGAACGCCAGTTTTTGTGGAATCTTGGCATTTTGTACGTGTCGGATAACCACAAAAAGTTTTCTCTTTTCTACAATAATTTTTAATGATTCCGGCGGACATAAGGAAAATTCATTTTGATAATAAAATGTCTTTACTAGAAAATGGAACTAATTATTACAATTTGACGCGGCATTTTATAAACGGCGTTCAAATTATCATTTGGGTTTCGTGGATTATTACAAAATGACGACACATTTTACAATTTGCCTCCAGCATTTTACAAACTAGCCAGAGTTTGCGATCAGACGACGCCGTTTGTAAAATGCCGAATTATACAATCTGCCTGCGACATCTACACTATAATGCTTGCTTTGTAATAAATAATGTAATTTAATGTCTACACTATAATGTACTGAATAAATTTTATTATGATTCTATTTAGATAATTAATTTACTTTAATTTAAATTGTATTTATTTGAGTGACGACCATGTCGACGTGATGGTGTCGCCATCTCTGAGGTCCCGGGTTCGATCCCCGGTCGGGTAAATTTAGAAATTAATGTTTTTCTAAATTGTCTCGGGTCTGGGTATTTTCTATGTATAATAAGTATGTATTTAAGTATTTTAAATATGTTTATCCGTTGTCTACTAACCATTTAACGAGTTTCTTCGAAGCTTCTCTTGGGCTAGACAATAATTGGTGTTATTGTAGGAAAGATTTATTATTTATTTATTTAATATAAAGTTTATCAAAGCGGGTTGGTGTGTAATAACAACTGCCATCTTTGGACAGCAAAACGGGACCAACAACAGATTGTCTTCCGAAGCACGGAAGAGTTTTATTTCCTGCGATGCCAGGACTTAATTTCAATGATGGAGGCCTTTGCCAAGCAGTCGGACAGTCTACAAGCTGTACTTTAATACATACATCAAGCCTGTAAGGGCCCTGGAAGGGTAGGCAAAGACAGCCTCTTTATGCTACGAACAACGATCAAATTCCATACAACACGCAAGTTTGCCGGAGGGGCAGAGACCACAGCTGTTCATTTGCCAAGATCCTGAGTCCTGACCGACCTCTTATGGCACTGTCTATCTATTTGAAATCGAAAAATCTTGCGACTTCTGTATTTTTTAATAAGGATCAGTTGCCGAAACCGGTTGGGCGACTTTCACTGGCGGCTCACCGCTTCATAGAAAGCCTCATGCAACTGCAGCTAATCTTGGTAATCGCCGGTTTATTGTCTAGACTTTCTCCAGGTGGTATTTAGCGGATAAATCCTTTAGTTAATTTAGCTTAAATAAATACGTCTATAACTTTCTACGCTCACACCTATTATCTAGCCCAACAAAGTTAAGATTATTTTTGAAACTTGTTTTTATGGTCAAACTATTTTTATTATTATAACTTAATTAATGACTTCGCGTTTAAAGTAGTACCTATATATTTTTATAGTACATTTAGTATTGTACGGTAGATAGAAATAAAATGGAGTCTCACAACACGTGTTGTTGATAAAAGAACAGTTAAACTAGATAACGGATCAACATAAAATAACAACCGGATACGTAATGTTGTTAATAAACGTCCCACTGCTGGGCCTTCCGGCACATGGGCGATTGGACCATAGCCCATCATAACATAACATACTTCTATCATACTGTGACATCAACCCATTACGCTGACGCTGGCCCAATGCGGGCTGGCTTTCTTGTCCTACTTACTATCAATCAAGTGAATTGACGGCCAAGCGCTACCCCGATAAAAACGTGTTAATTAATTAACTTCATAATGGCTTCGTGGTAAACGCATTATTAAGCCAATTTCAAGTAATATTTGTTTCGATCAACTGCTTTTAGATGATCGATGTTGATTCGAATTTCTGACACAGTAAGTATTTGTGATAGTAAACTTTGGATTGTACGGTACATTCAATTAATTATAGATGTGTGGAAGCAGCTTCTTATTAAATGAATACTAGCAAATCTCTTTCCTTGTGAGACGCAACAAAACAAAACAAACACAAAAAACAAACCCTGTTGCAGTTACAAAAAAAATGGGACGAAGCTCCTAAAATTGTGTTTTACTATAAATAACTTTATTAAATTGTGTTAATAAAGTTATTTATAGTAAATGTCTTGTGGGTATATGTAATTTAACAATGTCAGATTACAATATGCCATCGTTCATGTCGTATTATGTTAGAGAACCGTAATTTTTATTGTCTGTCCTGATTGCAGCTAAGCGAAGTCAATTTGTTTACAGACGTCTAATGGCGTTTAAATTGCGAGCCGACCTCAGCTTTATTGCTTAACCATTTTTGTTATCAATCTTCTATCTACACATTGTGTATTGGCATGCACTGTGCAAACTTTAGGGGTGGATTCTACGCAATAATTATAAATATCTATATAATAAAATAAAAATAAAATGGTGAACTAAATAGTTCAGAAATGGCAGCCTTTTTTATTTTATCTTCGATTTTTGCGTGTGTGTATTAAAAAAAACAATAACACGAAAAGTTAAAATCATATTCACTTAAAAAAATTCTAAATTAATTTAAAATAAGTAGGTACCTAAGTACTAAATTTGACCCAACAACAACAACAACAACAACAAACTGGACAAGCTAAACAAAACCGTTTAAAAAGGTGAAACTAGTCGCAAGTTAACAACAATCAGAAATGTAGTCAAAAGTTTGAACATCAGTAGAAAAAAAAACAAATATGTCGCTTTTCAACACGAAAATGACGAAAAAGCACATAGGTAGTAACCAATTTACCACGTAAATTCCACTATTTTATTATATTATTTAAATATTTTTTATGATGTATCATTGAGCTTAGAATTCACCCCTAAAGTTTTAGTCTAACATCCGAGTATAGAACGACCTTCACCGGGCCGGTTAATGGATAAAAAATATGTTAAAAAATATATTGCGAGTGGGTTGGCTGAAAAATTTCAGTCCAGTACCTATTATGATTAAAGAAATATTAAAAAAAAATTAACATTGCACTGGTTTGGTGCAATGTTATATTTAATATATTTTTTTTACGCTGGCCCAACGCATGTTGGTAGATTGGTGAATACCTTAAAAGTTAAAGAATTTAATTATTCCGTGACCGGGACCATCAACGGCTTTACGTGCCTGCCGAAGCACGGTGTAGCACGAGATGTTATTTATTTTTTATTTTAAATTTAAAAAGAATTCTTGATTTTCAAAATTACCTACTTATTTTGCTAAGTTAACGGTCGCGGATCGCGATGTGCAATCAATCAGTCCCCTACTAGTTTCTGCGCTCGGGAATCCTAGCCCTAAGGGGGTAAAAAACTGAGCGTAAGTATGTATAAAAACTCCATCAGTTTTAAAGCCAAATTCGATAAAAATTGTGGCATTGCAATGCAACGTATGCCGGGTACAGATGGTTTTATTATAAAAAAAAGAAGATTCTAATCGATTGCGTACGTGCGAGAGCCTAGTGCAGCAGTATTTAATCTTACTATGCAAATTCCCATACGAATTATGCTTAATAAGATCACTTTACTTTGGTTGCTGCGCTAACATAATTAGATATATAATAATTATATGTTTTTACGTTACTGCAGGAAATTTATGGAAACGCGCTCTTGATATCATTTCAATGTGATCCAAATAAAATATATAACATAAATATTTATTTAGAATTAGTAGAAAAATGTTCTCATTACCCTAAATAGGTACATGAATACTTGCCTACTTAGCAGAAGATTTTAATTTTTTTTATTACCAGGTGAAATTCTTAACACATTGACTTATAACTGGCACCTACCTACACGTGCTTATAATGGCATTGACGTTTAATAAAGCGGGTTTGATTAGGATCAAAGTCTTTTTGTTTGCAAAACCTGCCATCAAAAGACGTTTGTCCTTAAAGCGACGGGTATTGAACCGTGACCCCGGCGTTCGGTCATTTTAATGTGTGCTGTCATGAAAACCATAAAACAATATTATGTAAAGTTAGTTTTTAGCTTCTTCTGCTAATTAATTTTAAAATCATAAAAAAAACCTAGTCAAGTAACAGTTTAATTGTAAGGTTCCGTAGTAGATATAATTATGATATTCGTAAATGCAAACGAATGTCCTAATTACAGCGTTAATTTAATACGTATATTATCCCTACTTACTTATTTAAGTAATCCTATTTGCTGCTAGTTTATTCAGAATTTTATTAATTATTTATCAGTAACAGACAGATAGGGTTTTAATACTTGTTTATTTTTCTACGATAAGTTATCTGACCTATAAAGTGTGAATAATTATGATGAGAACGGAGATGGCGGGACGAGCAGCGGGTCCATCGGCTAAAAAATATGGATATGGACATGGGCTTCATTTGACATTTAAAACCCATATTTTGTCCTTATATGGGCATATTATGGGCTTCAAATGTCAAATGAAGCCCATGTCCATATTCATATATTTTAGCCGATACAGGGGCTGGACTACTACTATCGGAATGACTGGCAAGTTGCACGAAATTGTGAAAATTTACGTATTTTTAAGTTACTTGTACTATGCGCTGAATTAGTTAAATACATTAAAAGAACTTACGTAAGTTAGCCTGATCATTGCACAAGGTCGTGGCCTTGTTGAAATTTGAAACAAATTATTTAAACAATAACAAACAATACATAAATCTAATGACTCCTAAAAACATTTTTTTTCGTCAACTTTCTTTATTTTACGCATGAAACAATAATTCTTACATGAAAATATTTGTATTGATATTCCGCAGGTCACCCCCATCTTAAAAAAGTAAATTTTAATTTTTAACACAAGCGTGTGATGGTTTTGTACATTTTGCAGAATGAAAACATTGCTCTAATCAAATTACTAGGTCTGAAACTTCAAAGCAGAATTGTTCTAATTTAAATATCAATATGATTGATTTTGCTTTGAAGTTCATTAAGAGACATAAGGGGAGGTATTTCGAGCGCTTCCCTCTCGTTCTCTCGACGGTACAACGGTAAGGGACGGGTATAACAGCGAAGCGGCGCGAATAATCGCGTTTTATATTTAAAAAAATTGATAGATGTAATAAACAAAAAACCATCGGTTATAAAAACTCAAGTTATTTACGAGCTTCATTTTGGTAAATGACTCATAATATCAAATCACTTATTTTAAGAAAAAAACCTGGAAAAGAAGATAAAATGACACAAAAATATGTAACTTTGTGAATTTATTCTATCGAGCCAACTTTATCAAATCGTGTTTCCATCGGGTGTATTTTACAGAATAAAGCCTCAACAATATTTCATAATTTTCGCAGATTATAATTTTACTGTTTACTACTTCAAAAAGTAATTCTAAGAACGTGTTATTTTAATTTTTCACTAACACCTAGCCATAAGTATGTCAGTTTTTGCGATCGCGCGGCACCCCCTTAAACGTGAAAAGTGGAAGGAGGGTAAGGTAGGGAGGCCTTTGTCCAGCAGTGGGCCAAGCCGGGCTGGATAATAATAATAATAATATGATGTACCTAAGTAACTACGGACCCTAAAAATTTAAAACTATATTTTTTTTCTATTTTTTAGCGTAATGCTAGGTGCTGTCATGTTATGTAGGTACAGTCGACAGCAGGTTAACCTTCCACATAATATCCAAATACGTCAATATTTTTTTTTATTTTATGATTTGGGTACCTACATGGATCAATGTCAATAAGAGAAATTTGACAGTTTTAGACAGATTATTAAGGAACAAAAGAACCCATTATAGCGAGTGACGTCTTCAAAGGCATATAAAGCAGATTTAAAAAGACAAGGTCGTCTCGGTTTAAAGTGGATTATAAACATCCTTGTACATTTAGCTTATGCAGCGAGATACTTGTTCTTTAACCTTATTTAATATAAAATTATTAAAAAAAGTTATAGTCTTAATTAACTCAATTGAGACTATAACTTTTTTAAGTAGGTATTATAAATAAAGCATTGCAAGTTCAAACATAAGTTAAAATTGTAAATACAAATATTTGTATAGATAAGCATAAATTCATACAGAGTTTACCCAAAGCAAAGTTTTGAAATATAAAACAACATGAAATCCGATGTGAGACATGACATCTGCTACCAGATACGAATAACCTTTGTTTTTATAATTGATACACTCTTCCGGCCAAAAAAAAGAGTCCCATTACTTCTAGTACGCCTACAACATGCCAATCATGATGACGATGATGATGAGCAATCGCAAAACAAGCGTAATATCTAATTCTATAACCAATTAAACAGCGTCGACTAAAACAATAACAAAATGCATGCTACAGCACAGCGCGGGCCATTCATACGTTTTCCTTCTATAACAGAGATAATGCTCAAAACCGATGATTCATTAGCGTTGCGCTCAACAACAAAGGGAATCTCGATTGCCAAAACACAACACAGTACTCACCGAACTAAGGATCCGAGATAGAACAACAACACTATCGTCAACACACACAATCGCTTACAATCACAAGCACAGAATCGATTTATATTAAATTATATCGCGTGATAACGACGCAACGGTTACAGCGGCACGTGCAAGCTCGCCGGCAGCTCCACAACGACTGCCTGCTGATATCTGTGAATGAGAGGCATTCGACTATGGAATTGGTTTACAAGAACGCGATTGAAGGTCGCTTCACACAGCGCGGCCGTTGCCTAATTCGAGATGGTCGGAGAGTGTAAACGGGCTTGGTACTGCTTGCAATCACTTTTGAAGCCTTCCCAGATGAGATGAGATGAGGCACAGTCTCCGGCGTGCATTCATTAATTACAAATTGATCATGATAGCCCCGTGCGCGTTAGGCGATACAATACAATACAGGTGATCTATTTTGAAAGACAAAAAAATATGCCGAATACTCGTTTGCGTAGGTCTTAAGGTAAACCGTTCTATTCACCCCAAAATTGAAGCTTAAAACACCAAAATCACTTTATTGATTATTCTTCTTCTTTTGGATTGTTTAAGTACCTATATGAATACATAATGATGAACTTTACATATTATTATTACAAAAGTGCTGCTATGCTTAACCTAAGTAGGTAGTTCAGAAGTAATATACTATATATACTATAGTATACCACTGATACGATAGTGTGCCTGGATCATTCTAGATCTAGACATTCTAACCCCGAGCCGGATCAACTTTTCTTAAATGAGTAAGAGAATACCAAATGTGTCAAACAATTACAATGCGATCCAATTGCGATTCAATTATGCCATTCGTAAATTAGCAGACTTGGGCCCCTGGTTATATCACCATCCAGTAAGTATCCTGTCCTGTAGCAAATACAATTTGAGATCCTTACAGAGACTTAGCTAGGAGCAATTAAAAATTCACAGATTTCGCAGTCCCCGCAAGAATCGGAGCATTGAAAATGAATACAAAAATTTACGAAAAAAATTATTATTTTAGTTTGAACAATTCAACATTACAAGTTGAATAATAAGACATTTTTATTGAGATATACTTCCTTAAAATTACACAACTGCTACATTACTTACAACTTACAAGTCGAATTATAACATACGAATGTATAACACACTACATAACACAGAGAATAAAATTTTCTTCACTTTTACAACCTAAGTGAAATTCATTCATTTTATTCATGAATTTCACTCGGATTTTCGAAATTTCAACTCGAATGCACTGCTCGCCTGCATCCGCATCTTTCAACACCATTACTTACTGACGATCGGTCAATAACCATAGAAGCTACATCACTTTTATACAGGTCACAAACACTGCACAACACAGAGAATAACATTTTCTTTTCTTTAACAACCTACGTGAAATTCATTCAATACGATCGGTCAATAATCAGAGAAGCTACATCACTTTTACATACGGAAACACCCGATTTTCTACAATTCCCAATCTAAAGGGACCACCTACCTACAAGGTCACAAATTAACCGATTTTCAACATTTTTACGCCCTTTTGTAGCTAAACTAATACCCTAGGACCCTTTTTCATTTTTTCTTAAGTCTGTCTTTTTTTCGAAACATTTACAAATTAGTAAACGCCCCCAAAAAACCGATTATTCTACATTTTTCAAAATTCCAAAATAAGTTATTAGCCGATTTTCAAAATTCAAACGCCACACGTATCTAACTCAGATAAATTCTTTAACTCTTGGTATTATTCCCATCATGATACTCTCAAAATCCACGGAACTATGGCCAAAAATACGTCTCCGGCGATTTGCATCAGATAACCATTTTCAATGGTAAAAGACTTTTCTGTATGCGTCTGATCTTTTGGTTTAAGTTTCCTTGTGTTTATTAGTTTTCGTTATCAAATCACTATTTATAGAGATTCTAATATAATATTCTATTCTACTTTAAAACAAGCCAAATGGCTTGTCAGCCATTTGTTGTAGTAGGAAGTTAAACGAGTACTAATTTTATCAGATGTTTACAAATTATTGCGCGTCTGTACTAAATATTTATCAATGTAATTAATAATTACGATAATAATTAGGACGTGACATAGAGTTGTAAGTACCTATTGCAGGTCAATATATCTGAGATTATTTTATGGTAAACTATTTTACTAAACAGTAAACACTGAATAACTCCCTACAAATGTATAAAATAATATTTTAATATAATTTGTTATCAATTTTAGCTTTTTGTTATATTTAATCGTAGGAAGGGAGGTCATTCATTATTTAATGTTATTTTATAATTATACTGGGTCATCATCATCATCAGCCTATACTCGTCCACTGCTGGACATAGGCCTCTCTAAGAACACGCCACTGAGCACGATCCGCGGCCACTCTCATCCAGCTCTTGCCGAGGGCGTCCTACGCTACGCTTGCCGATACGCGGTCTCCACTCCACAACTCGTCTACCCCAACGGTCATCGGTTCTGCGACTGATATGGCCGGCCCACTGCCACTTCAGCTTGCTAATCCGGTGGGCTATGTCGATTACCTTGGTTCTCTGCCGGATTACCTCGTTTCGAATCCGATCCCTCAGGGAAACACCGAGCATAGCCCTTTCCATAGCCCGCTGAGCGACTTTAAACTTGTGAACCAGCCCTACCGTCAGTGTCCACGTTTCGGCTCCGTATGTCATGACGGGTAGGACGCACTGGGTGTCCCAATAATACTACAAGGAAAGGAACACTGTACGTACACTCTTTAGGCACTTGGATTTCTTCTCGTTAAGTAAGGCCGATGGTGAAAGCGCCCCTCACCCGAAATCCACACTTCGGGGAATCGCTTGCGAGATTCCATCCCCAGCCAGAAACTCTTTGGGGACATTCGGTCACACGGCTTGAGGAATCTGTAAGTTTCTCGATGCCCCTAAACGAGTCCGGTTACGCTGTATCTGCGACGGACAATCTAACTTTAGTAAGTACTCACTCCTAATGATTTAGCTAAAGTCTTCTTATCTGTGAGTCTGTATCGCATTTAGGTGATATAGGTTATCTTACTAAACTATGTTTAGAATACGACTGAACTGCCTGAGAATGGTAGTGGGCCACAGAATCTGCCTGGATGATGGAATCGCTGACCGCTTACCATATCGCTACTACCGACTGCCGGATCAGACAAATTAAAAAATGAAGGATGAAAAAGGTTACTTGCATCTAGTAATATGTGATATTGATGTATTTATTTATTATATGTGTAATAGTATGTATATGTTACTATGTATAGCGTATATGTATGTATGTGAATATACTCGTATTTTCATTTAATTAGTGCACCCTACCATTTTTTGTCTCTGCACCACCCTATGGTTGACTGGAAGAGAATGCCTAAGGCATTAAGTCCGCCTCTGTACGTTAAGTGCATAAAGTGTTTTAAATAAATAAAAAATAATATTATTCTGTGCTTGCATAAAGTAAATTGTTCATATTAAGAGGAAACATTACGTCGACGTGGAATGCAAAATTCTCATACAAAACACAGAAAAACAACGTTTCGTAGTCCCCTGTTTCCTCCTTCAGAACTGGACCAATTTTTATTACTTTTTCAGCATCGGTTAAAAAAAGAGATTTTCTATGTCTGCATGTTTGATTTTTTGCATAAAGTCATTTATTTAATAACCAGGAGCCTTCAGAATTTTGCGAAATCACTCCGTTGAAACATGAAGTGGCTAGTTTAAAAAAATTAAACATACAGGCATAGATAATCTCTTTCTTTAACCGATGCTGAAAAAGTAATAAAATTGGTCCAGTTCTGAAGGAGGAAATAGGGGACTACGAAACGTCGTTTTTCTGTGTTTTGTATGAGAATTTTGCATGACACTTCGACGTAGTGTTTCCTCTTAACCGTGTTGCGTGGCGGTGAAAGAATACTACCACCCCCTCTCTTCCCTTGGGTGTCATAAATGGCGACTAACGGACTAAAGACTGCACATACTTCCAACAGCAAATAGGTACTGATTTAAACATGGACAATGACATTACACAGCTTTTGCGGTCCTCATTGCCTAGTCTCCGTCTAACTAACCCTTCGGGGATAATAGCCGTGAGTTTGTGCATGTCTATGTATGTTTGTATAGCCTGAAGTGCTGTTGTGCGTAAATACAAATTAAAACATTAGCGCTATAAACAAAAGCATGATTAAACGTTCTGTATAAACAGCATGATTTATTTGTATCTTACAAAACGAGAGTCTCGTCGCAACAACTGACAAAATATGTAATGTCTCATTGCTTAAGAGGTGAACTCAAATAAAGTAGACACAATTCATTAATTTTATTACACAAGTTCAAATTAAAGCGTGTTAATCCATGAAATGTTAACGTTAATTAAGAAAATGTGGTGCAACATAATGGTGAAAACGTAGGCACTATGTCAACAGCAGTTAAAGTTCATGTGAGATGAGATGTGAGATACAAAAAAAAAACTTATAGCAAAATTACTTCTGTTATATTATTGAAGCATAATTATATCATTGTAATGTTTTCTTGCGTGTTTTTATAAAATCTTTTCTTCTACGATATTCAATTTCTTACAGAATAGGGAATAATCTGTTTACGAACATTATTTATAGGTACAATGGCGGACTCCGCCGCTTTATCAGTCTAAAGGTCAAAATCCCTTGCACACCGCGTCGTCTATTTGGAACGGGCGCGTACCCGGGCGGTCGGTGCGCTGCATACGAAAATCGCTGCAAAGTGGTAAAGCGACGGTGACCCCGATAGTACATCCAATTTGGCCATTCCAAGCATAACTTTTGTCCAATTGGACTGAATGTTTGTGATAAACATACCGTAGAACGGGGCTATTTGGTAAAAAAGTAGGGATAAAATTTGAATATTTATTTCTCCTTTAATTTTTAACAGATAAAGAAGTATGTGTTGCTGCTGAACAAACAGTAAGGTTTATTTTAAAGAAGAAGGTGCCATTCCAAATAGCCCCCAGGTTGGGGTTATTTGGTATCCATACAAAATGACATAGAAAATATCTTTATAAACTGTTTTTATTTCAATATAAACACGGACGGCGATATTTGGTAACATACATTAAAAAATTTACAAATACATAATGCAAAATTCAACACTAAATAATTTAACATTTTTACTTAAAAACTAATTAAAAACAAAACTGACAGACTCTCGCTAAATGTAGTTTTTAACATCACACGCGCGGTGTTCTTCTCTCTGATTGGTCGAGATTGACAGATAACGGAGTTACCAAATGTTAGAGAATAAAAAGGTTGCGTTCACGTTATTTTATTAACAGATAAAGAAGCGCTCGTTCAAAAATATAATTTTTTTCCAAAAAGCCCCACGGTTACCAAATAGCCCCCGTTTTTTTTTTATTTTTTTTATTGATTTAACATTTCAAAAAATACAATAAAAAATACTTAATCTAATAGCATTACCTTAAACCACTGAGGTTTGTCTGTAATGCCTATGTGATATACGTCGGCGTTGAACAGGTATGGACGTGCAAAACTAATAATAATCTTCAATCAATCAAATATTACATGTTAACAAACAAAAATTCTACCGGTACTTACATATAGTATTAGTCTATTTCTATAAAAAAAAACTAAATGCGTAAGGTTTGTATTAGGACTATTAATTGTAATATTTCAAATACATACATACACATAACCCTACATATAATCACGACTATTACCTCCAAGAATTAGTCAGCGCCTATGATGAATGAGCAATGAGGATAGCAAAAACCGTACTCTACCATAGTCCACTTTTCACCAAATAGCGACTGCACATGTGCTCAGCGTGACAGGTGGTGCACTCTATGCTGTTGCATGTATGTGCAGTCTTTAGTCCGTTAGTCGCCTTTTACGACACAAAAGAGAAGAGAAGGGGTGGTAGTATTCTTTCACCGCTACGCGAGCGCGACACGGTTATTATTCACTTATATAGTGTACTTACCTAATATTTCAATTAATACACTACTTATATAAAGTGACTACATTGTAAAATAAAAATATATTTAATGTAATCTCCCCAAATAAAATAACTAAGAAAAGAAAGTTTAGATAAATTCTAGAAAGTTATTTATCACACACAAAATCTAGAACTTAGTCTCGTGCGTGACTTGTACGTGGTCAAATTGCCGCACAAAAGAGATTACAGTAAAATTATTATAATTTCACCCCGCGCCGCGCCGCCCGTCTTCTGGTACGCTCGTACGCTCAAAACTGTAAAGGCCCCAGTACACATTGGCGTATGTTGGCCCACTGCCGGCCATCGCCATTGTGTAGATCGACAAATTGCCCGCCGCACGCCAATGTGTACTGGGGCCTTTATAAGACGGTGGCTTCCTCGTGTATCATTAATAATTATAATACGACTTAGCGCTTAGTAATGCCCGATTTACACGTATTAAGTAATTTAGTAGTTAACTAAATTTTAACTTAATTTTAAGGGATTAATTGCATGTAAACACACAATTTAGTGGATAAGTCACTTAAAATTTAGTTAACTACTAAATTACTTAATACGTGTAAATCGGGCATAACAGAATCCTCTCCCTGCATTCTATCGCCTTTCGCGACTGTGGCATGTTTTTTTATTTGATGTTTGATTGCTTCATGTCGCGTCGTCAAGCCAGCCTGGGAAAAAAGGTCATACCTACTTACTGTCAGGATCTTAACAAATGGAAAGCATTGGTCTGACGACTCCTCCAGGAAACAGGGTGTGATGTAACAGCCGGGGAAGCTCACTGTCTTCTTGGCGATTTGTCTTCGGTCTACGAAAGTACGACCACATCTCTGACTTCCGAAACCAACTTGAGTGGCTACCCATTTGTGAGCGTAGGAAATTAACGTTGGTTTTTAAAAAAAAGTTTTAATATCCTTTTTGATCCACGCGTCCTGGTTTATCTTATATCCCTTTTTCAATTCTTGGGTGCCATCTTCGCTCCAGCACTAATCTGGTACTCCAAACTCCTTCTCATAGCTCTAATTTCGTTTCTAACTCTTTCATACTCTCATTGCTAATCGACTTTGAAATGCACTGCCTTTTAACCGTTAGAAATGCTTCCAACAAGGTTGCCTTCAAGAGTTTAGCTCGTAAGTACTATCTCAAATCCGTTCAATAGTTTTAAACTGATTGACAATGTTACTAGTGTTTATATTTATTTTATATACTTAGTATAATATGTATGTGTATAGATAATATTTTATGTATAATGTATGTAATGTATGTATGTATATTTGGGCTAGTTAAGTGTTTCTTTTTTTTAGCCAAGTGGTTAAGGCAGCCGCCCGGAATGCGGAAGGTGTGTGGTTCGATTCCCGCCTGAGGTTGTCGTCTTTTTTCAGTGTTTAAAATTTTACTTAATTAAATTAATTGTTATTCTCTAAGTTTTAACGTCACCGCCTACAAAAAAAATATGTACGTTTTCACTGGTTGACTGTTAGAGAATGAGTTATGGCATTAAGTCCGCCGTTTGCTGTAATTTAGGCAGTAAAGTGGTCTGAGTGGTAGAGCCACGCTGCGTTGCAGCACGCATTGGGCCGGCTCGCCCGGCGTAATACCAACCTCTCACTAATATCCGGCGTGAAATAATTGCACTTGGTACTGATGTGTTTCGTCCGGCCAGTGAGGGTTCCGGAGGCTCTTCCCCCTCCCCCTCACAATTCCTATTCCTTCCTAAAACCTATTCCTTCCTTAAAAGCCGGCAACGCGCCTGCGATTCCTCTGGTTTTGCGGGTGTCCATGGGCGGCGGTGATACTCTCCATCAGGTGACCCGCCTGCTTGTTTGCCTCCTTCTATTATAAAAAAAAGTAAAGTTTAAATAAATAAATAAATATTCGCTTGCACACTATCTTACGCGCACGCTATATACGGTTTACGTATGGAGCGCAACTGCGCAAGCGAATATCGCCAGAATGTGGTCTACCGGAAACTTCCTTGTCTGTACAGTAAGTACGACGAGGAACTTTGTGGTCGACCACGTTTCGGCGATACCATAGACAAATATTATATCGTCCTTGGTTTTAACAGAAAAACACTATTGTTAGTATGTTTGCTGTGAGGGTAAGTTTAATCTTCTACATAAATAAAAATCAATCGCCGCGAAATGTTTGTACGCCAATCACCTCGGTACGGCTTGACCGATTTGGCTGATTCTTTTTTTGTTGTGTTTGTAATTGTTAGGACAAGGTTAGTATATGAAAGGAAATTTTTGGAAATTTGTCACGGGTCCATGCAGACAAAAATCGCGGGCCAGTTATAAATAAATAAGAGAAGTAAAACACGCAACTCTTATTAACATACTGTTGCTATTAAAAGGTTGACAATTTATAAGTCGTAAGTACTTAATTTACATAACAATATGACATATAATTATTATTTTGAAGCCTCGTCACGTCAGTTATCATCACCATCAGTTATGTTTACAAAACTTTTGACTGGCACACCTTTGACACCACTCGGAAGATGTAGTTAATTGCTATTGTTTTTGGGTACTTACAGTTTCATTTACATGTACTTAGGTATTATATTTTATTTTGTTCTTTAAGGGAGCGGAAGAGCGACACGTGCAAATGAGACAACGGGTACTTTGACACTGACCATTAGTGTAGCCGCTCGATAGTCCACTACCGATAGTCTATCGATAGACTATCGATAGTTGAGCAGAAGCAATAGTATCGATAGGTCTATCGATAGTTCGATATTATCAACACACGCCAATACTATCGATAAAATAGATACTATCGATCGATAGAATCGTTACTATCGAAACTCAATATCGAATGCACTATCGATACAATAGATATTATCGATACTATCGTCACAACCTACTATCAATAGCGCAAACTTATCGAAAGTATCAATAGTAAAGTAGTTAAAAAAGCGCCGTCGGCAGCGGGAAATAGTAAAAAAACCGTACGTAACTATATTTAATCAGAAGTTTTTAAATATTAATCTTTTTATTTGAGTTTTATTACGAGAGTTAAATTACGTTTACGTGACAATTAGATAGCAAAAATAGCCACAGAAAATGTATTTTATTAAAATTGTGATATTTTAAATCAGTCCACACTTGTCTGTGTCAGTCACCCGTGGCCGCGCTTCTTCAGCACGCTGCACGCACGGTCGAGTACTCGAGTTATCCCCGAAAAGCGGGACTGAGAGCCAGTCCCGCGCGGGACATCAATTTTGATTTAAAAATCGGGACGTCCCGTCAAAATCGGGACGTCTGGCAGTTACATACATACACTTACGGCTACTACTTATATCAGCGAAGGGTTAGTCAGAGACTAGGCAATTAGGATTAGGACCACAAAAGCAAAACGTGGACTCTGGCAGTGGAAACTGGTTTTGATGAATTTTAATATACAACTCTATTTTTTCTTTATACAAAAACAATTAAGGGTGAGTTCCACTCATGAAAATGAACACACAGCAATACTATCGATACTATCGATACTATCGAAGCTCAATATCGAAGGCACTATCGATATCAATACTATCGTCACACACAACCTGCTATCGATAGTCAAAGTCAAAGTCAAATTATTTATTCAATGTAAACCTTTACAGGCACTTATTGACGTCAATACTAATAATAGTAAAAAAACAGTTAACTAACTTTTAGTTAAGACTTAACTAATCTAACGAGCTATTATAGTCTGTGCATATAGCGTAAACATATCGATAGTATCAATAGTAACGAAAGTTGTTACAATAGTCATAGCCGATACTATCGATAGTAATTACCAAATTGAGCTTCAATACTAGCGATACTACCGATAGTATTGCAGTATACCAATACTATTGTACCAAACTGAGCTATCGATACTATCGATATGCCTATCGATATTATAGATGATTTCCGAAGTCAACTATCGATAGTTCGGCAACACTACTGACCATTGTCTCATAAGCTTTATTATAAACCAGAGGCGAGGGGAACGCAGCCCGCCCACAGCACGCTTATAGCTAGCTATACACGTAGGTACTACGTATACATACATAACAATATTGTATTTTTTTAATGTATACTAGCATTGGCTCACGGCCTCGCTTGCGTTAATTTACTTTTTTTCAATCAATTCTGTTAGTCTTAACATCATCTATACATCTCTATTTTATCCGTTCACAATTTACATGTAGGTAAGTACCTACCCAGATCGGATAAATATAGGAAAAGCTGTTTGGCAACGTGTGTTAAAATTTATAATAAATTGCCAGCAAATATTAAAGAGATTAGTTCCAACACTGTATTTAAAAACAAGTTGTTTAAATGGTTAAACGAAAATAACTTTTATGATGTGCGAGAATTGTTTGACCTAAAGACGTGATCAAATTAGTGTGTGTTAAGACTATGTATTAAGATGACATTGTACGACCTTTAATAGGTTAATTGTGAGGGACCCAACTAAATTTAGTTTGATAAGACCTTTATGTAACCACAATTAGAACAATAAAGATTATTATTATTATTATTCTCTTTATTTAAATCATATCTTAAGAAAAAACTTTTACAATATTTTATATAAAAAAACATATTTACAATATGAAATATTATAAAAAACTTAACCTAGGTTGCCACCGGCAGCGGGGATTGACCCAAGCTATCGGTGGTTAGGGCTGCAGAGTGAGGAACCTCCTCACAATACGTGCCGTGTCAAGGAGTACTGCCTTCTATATCTGACCCAACCTTTTAGCGAGAGCCTCTCTAGATGTTGATCGAGGCTCTTAGCTATAAGACCGTGTGCTGAAACGACTATCGGTACAATAATAGTTTAATCCACATCCCACATGGCGGCAACCTCGTGAGCCAAGTCAAGGTAATTACTGAGCTTGTCCTTCTCGGCTTTCACGAGGTTCTCGTCATGAGGTATGGTGATATCAACCAATATTGCTCGGCGCTGAGATCGGTCGATCACCACGATATCAGGCTTATTAGAGACAATAGTCCTATCCGTGATGATAGAGCGATCCCAGTAGAGCGTTGCATGACCATTTTCGAGAACTGGCGCAGGTGCGTACTTATAGTACGTCACCTCTGATTCAACAAGGTCATATTGAAGAGCAAGTTGCTGGTGAATTATTCTGGCTACTTGGTTGTGTCTGTGCAAATACTCTCCGTTAGCAAGATGAGAACAACCGGAAATAATATGTCGGAGTGATTCTCCAGGACGGCGGCATGCCCGACAGATGTCGACCGTACCGTCCTTCATAATATATTTTCGGTAGTTATTCGTCTTGATAACTTCATCTTCAATAGCACAGACAAAACCTTCGGTTTCCCCAAAGAGCTCACCGAAACGTAGCCAGTTCACCGAGGCAGGCAAATCTACATCAGGCCCAGTTAGAGCCCGATAGTAGCGCCCGTGTAGCACCTTGCTCTTCCATATGTCCTTGCGATTGAGAGTGCTTAGCACCACTGGTTCGCGCCAGTTTTCTGTTGCCAAGGAGAGCGGCGTAAAGTGTCTATCAACTGCCACGACATCCAAATGCATCCCGCACTCACTGTTAAGAAAATAATCCCTGAGACTGCACACCTCACGGTTATGTAGGTCCTTGGCATTTAAAAAGCCGCGACCCCCACATCTCCGCGGGATGTACAGCCTCATAACAGATGAGCGCGGGTGTAACATTCTGGAAGTCGTGAGCATTTGACGGACTCTTCTACCCAAGGCGTCCAATTCGGTCTGAGTCCATCTTAGTATGCCAAAGGAGTATGTGAGGAGAGGCATAACCCAGCCAATAAAAGCACGCGTCTTATTGCCACCCGATAAAAGACTGTTAAGTACTTTTCTCAAGCGGCAAAAGAAACGCTCCCGTAATGACTGTTTTATGTCCCTGTCCTCAACACCTAAAGATTGTGACATACCAAGATATTTATATGTTTCAACTTCGGAGAGAGATCTGATGTTTATCGTTTCGGAGAGTTGTAAATTGGTTGAATTTACTACTCTCCCACGCTGTACATGCATAACCGCACACTTATCCACACCAAACTCCATCTTGATGGCACTGCTGAAAGTCTCAGTAATTTTCAGCAGTTTCACCAAGTCTTGGCGGTTTGGGGCGAATAATTTGAGGTCATCCATGTACAATAAATGCGACATAACTTCACCCCCTCTCCGCAGTTGACAGCCTAACTTTGAATTTCTCAACAAAGTACTGAGAGAATTCAAAGCTAGGCAAAACCATAAAGGACTCAGACTGTCGCCCTGGAATATGCCACGCTCTATCCTTATAAGATCCTGAGTGGCAAAAACACTATCTTGACATCCTGGTTGACACAAGACCGTGGTCCACTGCCGCATACATGACATCAAAAAGGATTTTAAAGTTATATCAATTTTATATAACTCTAAAATCCTCACCAACCATGAATGCGGCACCGAATCATAGGCCTTCTTATAGTCAATCCAGGCTGTAGAGAGAGTCCCTCTGCCACGCCGAACCTTCTGGCATATGGTCATGTCAATGAGGAGAAGCTGCTTAGTACCACGGGACCCAACCCTACATCCATTCTGTCATGTCCAAAATATTGTTTGCAACAATGTGCGTGTTAATTTTTGTTCTCAGAATGGATGTAAGGAGCTTGTATAAAGTAGGTAAGCACGTGATGGGTCTATAATTTTTCGGTTCCGTGGTACTACCTGATTTATGGAGCAGAAAAGTGACACCAGTAGTCAACAAACTTGGGAATGAGCCGAGCTCTATGGCTTCTTGGAATTGTGTTGCCAGTAACTCGTGTGAACATCAAAACCATTTGATCCAGAAGTTGTGCAATCCCTCCGGTCCTGGGCATTTCCAATTTTGGGCCGTACGGATTGCACAACTTACGTCAGCTGTACTAATATTTATAGGCTGCATGGTCTCGATAGGTTCCACGCGTCACTGACAACACTCATCCATTCACCTTCCGTGTGCTCGACGGGCACCGACCAAATGCTGCGCCAGAAATTAGTCATGGCATCAACATCTGGTAGCCGCCCGTCGCTCACACGTTGATCAGCTCCTTCCCAACGTCTGTATACTTTTCTTTGGTCACTTTGAAAGAGGCGATTTTGTTGGTATCGGTCCACACGCACTCTGTAGCGACGTATACGGTTTACCCACGCATAGACTTTTTGCTTCAGAAAGTCAATACGTTCCGTCACACAAGCCATATAGTTTTCCGGACGAACATCAGTCCCAACAAAGGCTTGTGTGACGAATCGCATGACGCGAGGCCGATTATTGCCATTTCTGAAGCAAATTAGCTTTGCAATGAGTGTCCTGAACTTATTAATACGCCCCTCGATCCTCAATTGCCAAGCAGGGGCAGTCCCGGTTCGCCGCGGTACTCGGTCAGAATCCTGGAATTTGACACGAGCAACGCGACACACCGCGATGGCCCCACAATAAAGGATCGAGTGGGTATCAATTAAACTTTCACTGGTTCCAAGATAAGGAACCAGTAAATGGTTCAAGGCACTCATTAACGCCAAATTATGTCTATTCGTGGGCAAACAAGGTATACGCGGCCTAGAGTTACGCGTGTCACGATACTGTAGAATAGCATCGTTCAAAGCGCTCCTCATTTGCTTATTCGCCTGTGTACTTACATTCGTATTTATGAAATCTTCATCGTCGGGTACCGGATCTACTCGCGCCACCAAAACCGGCGTCACCGCCGGTAATTGTGGGGAAGGGCGATCCTGCACCGAAGAAGAAGCCGCACAAATACGTTGTGACTCCAGGCGTAGCCGATCAAGTGCTGACTGATCCAGCAAGTTGTTACGCTGGATCACCCGCACTTGATCCGACAATCGTTGGGCAGACACGTCGATGGTCGGTTCAAGGGCCTGAAACAAAGACAGCAACCGAACACGATACGCAGTGAGGTTAGTTCCTCCCTCTGTTGCCCTGTAGTAGGCGCGCATGCAGTTCTCATTTATTTGTTGAGTCCATCGCATGCGGCGCACTACACCACCGGTAGCGGGGGTCGTACGCGAGGCAGATTGCCCCACTGATCCCAAGCGTGCCGGCAGCGGTGGTCGTCCACGTCGCGCAGGTCGTTGTGGCGGCGGAGACGGCAACCGCCCGCTCGCGCTGCTCGACTCGTCAGTTGACACACTGGTGAGGTCATCATTCGACGAGGAGCTTGAAGTCGGCGGAGTAGGCGATGGTGGAGGGCGTGCGCTTTGTTGTGCTCTGTTTCTTGTTATCATTTCTTTAAATTTTCAATTTTAAAATAAAATCATTGATGTTGTTGTTGACGTTGTACGTCAGTAGGTTTGGGATTGGACCACTGTTTCTATTGTAAAATGGTAAAATGTATTCCGTATTGGTGTTTTTCATATTTGCTATTGATGTATAATTTTATTGTACTGTTTACGGTAATTTTGAACGAAGAAAACAACGTTAAAACCATGATAAACCAAATAAATAATTTCTTGAAGAAATGACGTGACAGTGACAAGAGCTTTTTTTAAATATATTATTATTAATATCCTCTTTATTTAACATATTTCTTAAGTAAATTTTTTTTACAATATTTTATATAAAAACATATTTACAATATAAAATATTATAAAAAACTTAACCTAGGTTGCCACCGGCAGCGGGGATAGACCCAAGCTATCGGTGGTTAGGGCTGCAGAGTGAGGAACCTCCTGACAATACGTGCCGTGTCAAGGAGTACTGCCTTTTGCATCTGACCTTTGACCCAACCTTTCAGCAAGAGCCTCTCTAGGTGTTGATCGAGGCTCTTCGCTATAAGGCCGTGTGCCGAAACGACTATCGGTACAATAATGGTTGAATCCACATCCCACATGGCGGTAACCTCGTGAGCCAAGTCAAGGAATTACTGAGCTTGTCCTCAGTGTTGCCAACAATAATTTAGAAATTCCGCTGACTTTATTACAAAATTCCGTTAGAAATCCGTTAAACCTCTAATTTTTCCCGTCAGTAAAATCCGTCAGAATATCTGTTGGTAAATAAAAAAACGAAATAAAAAAATAACTAAAGTATAATGAAAATTAAATACAGAAATATTTTTTTTAAATAATCTAAATCTATATTTTCTTAATCAAAGTCACTATTTGAGGTCTCAATGAAAATTAAATACAGAAATATTTTTTTAAATAATCTAAATCTATATTTTCTAAATCAAAGTCACTATTTGAGGTCTGAGTCATTCCGGATGCAGTTGAAGTTGACAGCTGGCTATAACTTTTGAGTGGTTCCAATTTAGATGTCTTTGAAAATGTAAAAATGAATCTTTCGGCAAAGCTTATTTAAAATAATCGTTTGCTACTAAATTCCGCTAAAAAAACCGTTAGCCGTCAAAATACGATTTATTCCGTTTCTTCATAACCAAATCCGCTAGATATGACAGGAAATCCGTTAAGTTGGCAACGCTGCTTGTCCTTCTCGGCTTTCACGAGGTTCTCGTCATGAGGTATGGTGATATCAACCAATATTGCTTGGCGCTGAGATCGGTCGATCACCACGATATCAGGCTTATTAGCGACAATAGTCCTGACCGCGATGATAGAGCGATCCCAGTAGAGCGTTGCATGACCATTTTCGAGAAATGGCGCAGGTGCGTACTTATAGTACGGCACCTCTGATTCAACAAGGCCATATCGGAGAGCAAGTTGCTGGTGAATTATTCTGGCTACTTGGTTGTGTCTGTGCAAATACTCTCCGTTAGCAAGATGAGAACAACCGGAAATAATATGTCGGAGTGATTCTCCCGGACGGCGGCATGCCCGACAGATGTCGACCGTACCGTCCCTCATAATATATTTCCGGTAGTTATTCGTCTTGATAACTTCATCTTCAATAGCACAAACAAAACCTTCGGTTTCCCCAAAGAGGTCACCGAAACGTAGCCAGTTCACCGAGGCAGGCAAATCTACATCAGGCCCAGTTAGAGCCCGATAGTAGCGCCCGTGTAGCACCTTGCTCTGCCATATGTCCTTGCGATCGAGAGTGCTTAGCACCACTGCTTTGCGCCAGTTTTCTGTTGCCAAGGAGAGCGGCGTAAAGTGTCTATCAATTGCCACGACATCCAAATGCATCCCGCACTCACTGTTAAGGAAATAATCCCTGAGACTGCACACCTCACGGTTATGTAGGTGCTTGGCATTTAAAAAGCCGCGACCCCCACATCTCCGCGGGATGTACAGCCTCATAACAGATGAGCGCGGGTGTAACATTCTGGAAGTCGTGAGCATTTGACGGACTCTTCTATCCAAGGCGTCCAATTCGGTCTGAGTCCAAATTAGTATGCCAAAAGAGTATGTGAGGAGAGGCAGAACCCAGCCATTAAAAGCACGCGTCTTATTGCCACCCGATAAAAGACTGTTAAGTACTTTTCTTAGGCGGCAAAAGAATCGCTCCCGTAATGACTGTTTTATGTCCCCATCCACAACACCCAAAGACTGTGACATACCAAGATATTTATATGTTTCAACTTCGGAGAGAGATCTGATGTTTATCGTTTCGGAGAGTTGTAAATTGGTTGAATTTACTACTCTCCCACGCTGTACATGCATAACCGCACACTTATCCACACCAAACTCCATCTTGATGGCACTGCTGAAAGTCTCAGTAATTTTCAGCAGTTTCACCAAGTCTTGGCGGTTTGGGGCGAATAATTTGAGGTCATCCATGTACAATAAATGCGACATAACTTCACCCCCTCTCCGCAGTTGACAGCCTAACTTTGAATTTCTCAACAAAGTACTGAGAGAATTTAAAGCTAGGCAAAACCATAAAGGACTCAGACTGTCGCCCTGGAATATGCCACGCTCTATCCTTATAAGATCCTGCGTGGCAGAAGCACTATCTCGACATCCTGGTTGACACAAGACCGTGGTCCACTGCCGCATACATGATATCAAAAAGGATTTTAAAGTAACATCAATTTTATATAACTCTAAAATCCTCACCAACCATGAATGCGGCACCGAATCATAGGCCTTCTTATAGTCAATCCAGGCTGTAGAGAGAGCCTCTCTGCCACGCCGGACCTTCTGGCATATGGTCATGTCAATGAGGAGAAGCTCCTTAGTACCACGGGACCCAACCCTACATCCATTCTGAGTCATGTCCAAAATATTGTTTGCAACAATGTGCGTGTTAATTTTTGTTCTCAGAATGGATGTAAGGAGCTTGTATAAAGTAGGTAAGCACGTGATGGGTCTATAATTTTTCGGTTCCGTGGTACTACCTGATTTATGGAGCAGAAAAGTGACACCAGTAGTCAACAAACTTAGAAGTGAGCCGAGCAGTATGGCTTCTTGGAATTGCGTCGCCAGTAACTCGTGTGAACATCGAAACCATTTGATCCAGAAGTTGTGCAATCCGTCCGGTCCTGGGCATTTCCAATTTTGGGCCGTACAAATTGCACAACTTACGTCAGCAGTACTTATATTTATAGGCTGCATGGTCTCGATAGGTTCACACGCGTCACTGACAACACTCATCCATTCACCTTCCGTGTGCACGACGGGCACCGACCAAATGCTGCGCCAGAAATTAGTCATGGCATCAACATCTGGTAGCTGCCCGTCGCTCACACGTTGATCAGCTCCTTCCCACCGTCTGTATACTTTTCTTTGGTCACTTTGAAAGAGGCGATTTTGTTGGTATCGGTCCACACGCACTCTGTAGCGACGTATACGGTTTGCCCACGCATAGACTTTTTGCTTCAGAAAGTCAATACGTTCCGTCACACAAGCCATATAGTTTTCCGGACGAACATCAGTCCCAACAAAGGCTTGTGTGACGAATCGCATGACGCGAGGCCGATTATTGCCATTTCTGAAGCAAATTAGCTTTGCAATGAGTGTCCTGAACTTATTAATACGCCCCTCGATCCTCAATTGCCAAGCAGGGGCAGTCCCGGTTCGCCGCGGTACTCGGTCAGAATCCTGGAATTTGACACGAGCAACGCGACACACCGCGATGGCCCCACAATAAAGGATCGAGTGGGTATCAATTAAACTTTCACTGGTTCCAAGATAAGGAACCAGTAAATCGTTCAAGGCACTCATTAACGCCAAATTATGTCTATTCGTGGGCAAACAAGGTATACGCGGCCTAGAGTTACGCGTGTCACGATACTGTAGAATAGCATCGTTCAAAGCGCTCCTCATTTGCTCATTCGCCTGTGTACTTACATTCGTATTTATGAAATCTTCATCGTCGGGCACCGGATCTACTCGCGCCACCAAAACCGGCGTCACGGCCAGTAATTGTGGGGCAGGCCGATCCTGCACCGAAGAAGAAGCCGCACAAATACGTTGTGTAGCACTTCTGTCTAAACACAAATACTAAATCCTAAATAATATAATATCAAATCAAATGATCTCACTATGATCTCACTATAAACGTCCTACTGCTGAGTAAATAAAACTATTTTAGCAAATTGTACACATCTAACAACTGACAAGGACGCAAATAACAGAGCTTGTTTCACTTACTCTAAATATCCTGTCGTTAGCTACTTGTGTGGGACGTTGAAAGCGTGTTCCAGCCGGATTGAGGTGGTCTCTTACAATTTGATCTGGAGGTGCTAAAGGTAATTTTTCCTTTAATCAAATAAGGTTGATTAAAGGGAAAATCATAATAAAGAAGAAAGTTATGTATCGCTTATAATTGCAAAGCGATTGTGTAAGCGAGCCATTATTGAGTATCGCTCATATTTTGCGATTGTGTAAGCGAGCCATTATTGATCTGCGTTCTCTATGGTCTGGTCGTTCTGCTTTTGTCTCTGCTCGACGGCCCTGCCAGTATGGAAGTCCGTCTGTGTTTAAATTAACAGCCATATCGATTTTTTATGCGATTTACTCTCATATAAAAGGGAGACACGCTGTGAAAGTTTTCTTTTCCCGCTTGCCTACCTACCATTACTTACAACGTCGCACTGTTAAAATTCTGCGCGAAAATATAACCCGAAATCTCGGTGAGTTGTCTACCATATTTCCAACTTTAATTATTTTGTTGAATTGCTGTGTGTTAGTTTTACAAATATTACTAGTGTTTTGTAGCGTTTGGTAATTGCATAGATTGTTAGTGTTTAACGTACAGTCTAAATTAATATAATTCATTTAAAGTCATGTTACCTTCAAAGGGAATAATTGGTATTCCTGTCTTGTTACAATTACTGTCTAACATGTGTAAATGGTATTGGAGGACGCGAGGTTCCTGTGATCCCGTGGACGAAATACCATTCCCAGTTAATATATTGTCGTTTTTACCGTTTCAGACAACATTAACTACAATGTTGATATCTACCCGCTTTTGTTGTAGTCTCCTTGTAGAATTGTCTAACGGTTTTCCAATCATAATTTTACTTAGTAAAGAGGGCCTGGTTCAATTGTAGCTGTTCTACAACAGCCACAAAAGCCGGGACTTAGTGAACATAAGTTCATTCCTTTTCTTGGTGTATTCCAGGGTTCCTGTACCAGGCTACACCCACTGGGCCTGTGCGCTGTGCCTGCTGCTTGCTGCCTGCTGTCTGCCCGCCTGCTAGAGCTCGTGCGTGGATCAGCTGCCTAGCGTACACGACTCCGCTTTCGTCCCTGCGCGCAGACTGACCCTGCCGGTTCCAGGTTCCGGGTAGCTGCAGTCTACGAGGAAGATTAGCCTAAAGCTAAGTCCCCTTTTAAGTCCTAGCAAGCGGACAGAGTGAGCGATCCATGAACCACCCCCTGAGTTCTTGTAATTTCTTTTCTAAAAGGGAATAAAAACTTTGTAACCAATACATTGTTGTCATTCCTAACCTGAAGCAACTAAAACGTTTCAGTTGTGACTCCAGGCGTAGCCGATCAAGTGCTGACTGATCCAGCAAGTTGTTACGCTGGATCACCCGCACCTGATCCGACAATCGTTGGGCAGACACGCCTATGGTCGGTTCAAGGGCCTGAAACAAAGACAGCATCCTAACACGATACGCAGTAAGGTTAATTCCTCCCTCTGTTGCCCTGTAGTAGGCGCGCATGCAGTTCTCATTTATTTGTTGAGTCCATCGCATGCGGCGCACTACACCACCGGTAGCGGGGGTCGTACGCGGGGCAGATGGCCCCACTGATCCCAAGCGTGCCGGCAGCGGTGGTCGTCCACGTCGCGCAGGTCGTTGTGGCGGCGGGGACGGCGGCGATCGCCTGCTCGCGCTGCTCGACTCGACTGGTGAAATCATCAGACGAGGAGCTTGAGGTCGGCGAAGCAGGCGATGGTGGAGGGCGTGCGCTTCGTCTTGCTCTTCTTAATATCATATTTTCTATTAATTGATCATGTATATTGTTGGAATTTTTTTTTAAATTATTATTATTATACCTACTTTGAAATAACAAAATATGCAGTTACTACAATTACTTATTTGTTATTTCTGCAAAGTTAAACGTAATATATATAATAATAATGTATTATTTTTACGGGAAAAAGTAGCATATTATAATGGTCTCAAAAGCGCTATCTATCTATACAACCACCAACAACAACAACAATTTTATCTTTACAATTAAGGGTGACTTTCACCCATGAAACTGAACAACTTTCCCCAAGAAACCTATGTGCAACAATGACAATAGTAGATTGTTATACAAGGTGCTAAAATGACCCATTATATACGAGGTAGTTTTACTCCCGAGCTTCAGCGAGGGAGTAAATAGAAACCGAGCTTTAATGGGTTTTTAGCGCCGTGTGTTACACTTTGCTTTTCACTACGAATGCGAGAAAATAAAACAATCCAATACAATATAAATTGGTTTATTTTATTAAAAATTAACCCGTTAGTTGCTTTAACGACACCCAAGGGAAGATAATGGTTGGTAGTATTATTTTGATGAGCCCATCGCCGCTCTATGCTGTTGGATAGTAGGTATGTGTGCAGTCTTTCCATCTCTTCCCTTGGGTGTCCTAAAAGGCGACTAACGGACTAAAGACTACGCATACATCCAACAGCATAGAGCGACGATGGGCTCATCAAAATAATACTACCAACCCCTCTCATCCCTTCGGTGTCCTAAAAGGCGACTAACGGACTAAAGACTGCGCATACATTCAACAGCATAAGGCGGCGATGGGCTCATCAAAATAATACTACCAACCCCTTTCTTCCCTTGGGTGTCGTAAAAGGCGACTAACGGACTAAAGACTGCACATACATCCAACAACATATAGCGGCGATGGGCTCATCAAAATAATACTACCAACCCCTCTCTTCCCTTCGGTGTCGTAAAAGGCGACTAACAGACTAAAGACTGTACATACATCCAACAGCATAGAGCAACGATGGGCTCATCAAAATAATATTACCAACCGCTCACTTTTCTTCGATGTCGTAAAAGGGGACCAACGGACTAATGACTGCACATACATCCAACAGCATATAGCGACGATGGGCTCATCAAAAATAATACTATCATCCCCTCTCTTCTCTTCGGTGTCGCTAAAGGCAACTAATGGAGCAAAGACATCCAACAGCAAAGAGCGGCGATGGGCTCATCAAAATAATACTACCAACCCCTCCCTTCCCTTGGGTGTCGTAAAAGGCGACTAATGGACTAAAGACTGCACATACATCCCACAGCAAAGAGCGGCGATGGCCTCATCAAAATAATACTACCAACCCCTCTCAAGGGAATAGAGATTCCCTTGGGTGTCGTAAAAGCGACTAACGGGCTAAAGGTTCACCACCTAAGCACATGTGCAGGCTGTGCAGTTGTTTCTTGCTGAAGCGTGGACTGTGTGGGCGTAGTCTGTGTTGTCCATAGATTCAAATGATTACTAATTTTACCATAAACTTTAATAATAACTATCTCAAAAAAGTTGTTGATTTATGTAAACAGTAATGTCTTTATTCATGATTATTCTACATAAGACTAAATACTTTTTCGTTTTTGTAGGCTCACTGTCATGTGACAGACAAAAATTAAAAAAAAATTACTTTATCCCCTAGGGCAAGAAAAGCTATTTTAGCCCCGCTCTACAACGCTATAATGACGTTCTTTTTGAGCAAGAGGAGTGAAAAAAAAATTTCGATCTCCCATACTATTGTCGTCAGCTGATCGGTCAGTTTTGTATGGGAGGTCGAAATTTTTTTGTCATTTTTGCACATAGGTTTCTTGGGGAAAGTTGTTCAGTTTCATGGGTGGAACTCACCCTTAATTGTTTTTGTATAAAGAAAAAAAGAGTTGTATAATTCATCAAAACCAGTTTCCACTGCCACAGTCCACGTTTTGCTTTTGCGGTCCTAATCCTAATTGCCTAGTATCTGACTAACCCTTCGCGGATATAAGTAATAGCCGTGAGTGTATGTATGTAACTGCCAGACGTCCCGATTTTTAAATAAAAATTGATGTTTTGCGCGGGACTGGCTCTCAGTCCCGCTTTTCGGGGATAACTCGAGTACCTACTCGACCGTGCGTGCAGCGTACTGAGGAAGCGCGGCCGCGGGTGACTGACACAGACAAGTGGTGGGTGACTGATTTAAAATATCACTATTTTAATAAAATACATTTTCTATGGCTATTTTTGCTATCTATTGTCACGTAAACGTAATTTAACTCTCGTAATAAAACTCAAATAAAAAGATTAATATTTAAAAACTTCTGATTAAATATACCTACGTACGGCTTTTTACTATGTCCCGCTGGCGACGAAAGAATCCCGCTTTTTTAACTCGAAAAGTTTCAAAATCCCGACTTGACAAAAAATTATCTGGCAACAAATTGTCTACTTAAACGTCAGTTAAGTAACTCTTCCGAAGTATTTATAGTACGTACGTATATGGTACTAGTATACGTCGTACGGAGCTTAACTCGGACATAACAAGCAATGTAATACGGAAGCTCTCGTTCGTTCACACGTAACATTATTTTTTCTAGGACACACAGACAGGAAGATCTGTAAGGTCTGCATTTAGGTATAAATTAAGATAGGTACGCAAAACGTGGTTATAAAATGTAATCCATCCTACTAATATTATAAACGCGAAAGTTTGTAAGTATGGATGGATGTTTGTTACTCTTTCACATTAAAACCACTGAATGGATTTGGATGAAATTCGACATACAGATAGTTTATAACCTGGATTAACACATAGGATACTTTTTATCCCGATATTCCCACGGGAACGGGAACCACGCGGGTGACCCGCGAGCGGCCGCTAGTTTACTATAATATTTTTACAGGCAGCCCGCCCACTACTTACAAACGACCTACTTACAAACCTTGTCGTAACAATTAGAAACACAACAAAAAAATAATTAGCCAAATAGGAGCAGCCCTTTTGAAGTGATACGCGAACATGGCATTCGTGGCCATTGATTTTTATTGAGTCTTTTTTAGGGTTCCGTGCCCAAAGGGTAAAAACGGGACCCTATTACTAAGACTTCGCTGTCTGTCTGTCTGTCACCAGGCTGTATCTCAAGAACTGCGATAGCTAAACAGTTGAAATTTTTACAAATTATGTTTTTCTGTTGCCGCTATAACAACAAATACTAAAAAATAAATATTTAAAGGGAGCTCCTCCCATACAACAAACGCGATTTTTTCCCCCTTTTTTGCTCGATATCAATAATGGCAACAGGTAGGCACTTGAAATATTCACAAAATACTCAGTTGTATTTTTACTATAAATAATAAAATTAAAATAAAATAAATATTTAAGGGGGGGCTCTCATACAACAAACGTGCTTTTTATAAATAATGGTACGGAACCCTTCGTGCTCGAACTTGGCCGGTTTTTTCATCCTATATTTGTTATCGTCATAATCATCCTTTATACGTAATATAACTGCTGTACATGAGGAGAGTGGGCGCCAACGCCAACACAACCCACCACCCTATCAATGTTGGTGTATTAATTACAAATACAATTACAGTGTAAGTAATGCGACATGCAATAAAGATTTCCTTCTGATTAAGGGGATCCTGCACGAAATTGTGGAAATTTACGTATTTTTAAGTTACCTGTACTATGCGCTGAATTAGTTAAATACATTAAAAGAACTTACGTAAGTTAGCCTGATCATTGCACAAGGTCGTAGTCTTGTTGAAATTCGAAACAAATTTCTTAAACAATAACAAACAATACATAAATCTAATGACTCCTGAAAACATTTTTTTTTCGACAACTTTCTTAATTTTACACATTAAACAATAATTTTTACATGAAAATATTTGTATTGCAATTCAGCAGGTCACCCCCATCTTAAAAAATAAATTTTAATTTTTAACACAAGCGCATGATGGTTTTGAACATTGCGCAGAATAAAAACATTGCTCAAATCAAATTAAACAGACCTAGGTCTGAAACTTCAAAGCAGAATTGTTCTAATTTTAAATATCAATATGATTGATTTTGCTTTGAAGTTCATTAAGAGACTTATGTCAGGTTTTGCGATCGCGCGGCACCCCCTTAAATCATTGACAACAACATAATTGTCAACAAAGAATACTTATAAAGAAGAAAAGAAACTAACGCTATTTATCAACATTAGTCAGCTGACCTACTGTATCACATACCTACTACTATATACATCCTTGGATCGAATGGCGTTAATTCCATGTGTACACAAGTCAACGACACTTGACCGCAACTCTTCAACAGTTCCGTTCATAACAGTCCGCAACCTTTTGAAAGTAACAACCGTTATTAGTAAAAAGTAGCCTACTGTCTTACTGCTGGGCAAAGTTATTATAACCGCCTCTGGCTAAGCCACCTGTCCTAGACCCAGAGGTCCTTACCAGGATTCACAGCGGAGGGTTCATCTTTGTTTACTTGGTTTTGTTGGTGGTAGTTCATCTTAAGTCCGCCTGGCTAGCTACCACTATCATGTCTAAAATCTGGTGCCATATCAACAATGCTATTAACATAGCTTAGGAGGTTACGTTAACAACCGTTAGTTTCATAAGTAACTGTAAAAATAAATATCACACTTTTTATAGTTTATGTGATCGATGCTTTTTATGACACTAATGTGCCAATAAAAGCCAAACAAACACGCATACTAAGACCCTTTACACACTGCGACTTCTAGCAATGCAAACGCGATACAGTATGCAGCCGCTAGCCGATGCAGCCCCCCTGGACAAGTAAACGTTCCCACCTGTCTATTCGTCGTACAATGCACGCGCTGCTGTATTTTTCACTAGCAATGGGCGATTTTCCGAGATCAAAAAAAAAAGAAATTGGTTCGTAAATGACTTCATAGATGGCGCTTAGCATAGATTAGTATGGCGCTTAGTAAAAGGCGAGTCCATGAAGAACACGTGTATGGCTACGTAATATTTATTCCATTCCAAAATAGAAATAGGTCCTGGAGATCCTGAATAAAAATTTGTAAGTACCTACTTACTATTTTTTTATTTTTTTGATAGACAAGCAAAAGTGTAGAATTTATTACAGCCCTTAGGTAGGAACGGGTCAGCTTTCATAAAACGCCATCTATCGAGTATTTTTGAACTAATTTTTATTTTTAATTTGGGCTGTCAGAAAATCGCCCATTGGCACGTACAACACAATTGTATAGACAGGACGGAGCGCTCGACACTTTTATTTGGGAGTGTTGGGACACACGTTGGGACAACAGAAAGGGTCTGGCCCTTTCTGTTGTCGACACGAGACGAGACACTATTAATGCGAAAACGCCGATTTACAGCGCGTTTAGTTGCCGCTACTGGTCCTGAAACCGCGTGTACCTATTGTATTATCTTGTCTCGTGTCGGCACAGATGTACATTTGCGTAAGTAGCGCTGTACATACGATTGCGACTTTTTGCGGCGCGTCTAGTGTAGCAGTGCAAAAAATACGATAACAATATTTTTCAATGCGAAAACCAACTGGTCTGTATCGATTCAATTACACGCTGTTGCATCGATCGCTACAAACTCGCGTTATAGCATCGCAATTCTCAATAATCGCAAGTGTCGAGAACTCGTGATGTTATGTCAACAAGTGGTGCTTTTTAAAAAACTAGCAGTGTATAAAGGGCCTAATACACAGTGCCGAGTTCATGGTGTGTCAGGCTTGCCTATGCCTCCAGAAAACGGGCGTCATATAATTATGTATTGTGCAGAGTGCCTAGTGCAAGTATTATTCAACTGTGTTAACGAAACCAACAAATTATATGCGAACCTTTCAACTTCGTCCGTCACTAACAGATGCCATACAAATTCCGGTTTTCGTAAAGAGCGTTTTAACATTTTTCATACGTAAATCCAGAACTTGGGAGTTTTTGAAGTTATTTTGGCATATAACTTATTGTTTCTTTCTACTACTACGACTTTAACCAAACTGAGCTAGTATTTTCTTACCACATAGATTTCTTTTAAACTGTAACCACCCTGGCTACAGGCAGACAATTATCAAGGAAACTTTAGTATAGGTATATTTCCAATTAAGATAATTTCTATACAAATTAATATCGAATTAAAGATAACCATAGTAAACATTGAACCGGATATAATTACGAAAAAGTTTGCACACAAAACACTAGTGCAGTACATTACAGCCTGGGTAAACTTTGGATCTCCGCCAAATTTTTTTACGTGATCCTATAACAGCAGTAGACAACCAAATATTTTTTTTTACTTTTTAGTCTCAAGTCTTTCTTAACACCTCAAACCCCAAGCGGTCGCATGAGACCGCACCTACAAAAACACACTTGACTTTGTACCGTGTTTTCATAGACTTACAGACTACTTTAGTATGAACAAGTTTGGTTATTTCGGTTCTGTAGTTCATCTTATGTATTGTTATCGCACAATATCGCATAGTCTATGCTCCATTCTGTCAAATTTGACGTTGACAGTTACTGCCAAAAAAGTGTAAAAAAAATCCAAGAGTGAGGAAAATTAAAATCATTGTCACCTAGCGCGCGGCCCGCCTCGTTATGCCGTTGCTTTGACCGCGAGGGTGAGCCCACGCACTTAGAAATATAGGATTCAAAAAGCAGCCAAAAAATTCTATTTAAAAATAGGAAACAGTTATTATTTTTACGTTAAATATTTTATTATTACATTTTTTACCCCGTTTTTACTTTTGGCGGGGGGTCCAAAATTCGAAATCAAGTCATCGCAATGGATGGGTATTTGCGTAATCAGCACACTTGCCTAATGCGGGCCAGTGATCACAAATCCGGGCTATACTTAAAAAAAATCCGACACATTTTGCCCGACCTGGAAATTGAAGCATAGACCTCCGATGCATACATATACTAAAGAAAAATAGGTATAAATAATTCGTAGAAAAACATTATTTATTCCGACGAATTTATTCGATTCAAAGAATAATTTATTTACAGATCTAAAAAAATGTAAAGCAACGTGCAAAGTTTAATAAAAAATGGGCTTTTTGGAATGTTAAATTATTTTTATATGATACCTAATGTAAACTCTCTTAAAATCAATCAATCAATCAAAAGTTTATTGCAAATTAAGTGTACATGATGGTGCCAATAAAAAAGAAGTGCTTAAAACTTAGTTACCGTTTGGGTATTGTAAATTCGAGGACAGCTTTTATATTTAATTATTCAAATATAAACATGAGACAAAACTTTATAATACAATATTGGAGCACATAATCGACATGACATACAATACGTGGGTCACTACGAAAGTTTTGAGATACAAAAAAAGTATAAAAGTTATTCAAATTTTTTTTATTACAGTTTCTCAAAGTACTCTCAATTAGCTTCTATGCATCGATTCATCCGCCTAAACCATGATTTATAGCATTCCCGGTACTCTTCTTTAGGGAGGTCTTCTACGGCCTGCAAGTAGGCATTCTGTGCATCCTCAGGACTGTTATATCGCGTGTCACGAAGTCCGAGTTTGATTTTCGGAAAGAGGAAGAAATCGCAAGGAGCTAAATCGGGGCTATACGGAAGATGACACAATTCTTCAATCTCTGTACTCTTCAAAAAATCCTTGGTGACAATGGCCTTGTGCGGCGACGCATTGTCATGATGCAAAAAGAGCCCCCTCAAACCAGTTTTAGGTCGTTTTTGTTTTAAATTATTAAATACAGTAGGTAAACACACTTCAATATACCACTTAGCATTCACAGTTTTTTGGTCGTCTAAGGAAATTGTGGCCACATGACTACTTGCATAAAAAAATGTGGCCACCATTTTTTTCTCAACACTTCGCCCGCGTTTCACCTTCGTTGGAGGTTCATCATCAGGAAACACCCAAATTGTCGATTGCCGTTTAGTCGGTGGATCATATTGGTAAATCTAACTCTCGTCTCCAGTAATAATGTTAAAAATTGACCGTCCTTCTCCGTGATCAAATTTTCTGAGCATATATTTGCACCATGTCACACGAGCTTCTTTTTGTTCTGAAGTCAGCGAGTGAGGCACCCATCGTTAACAAAATTTCCTGACTCCAAGCCGGTTGTGTAAAATTTCATTAATAGCTGGCGATGAAATCTTCACGACCTCTTCTATATGTTTATAAGTCACTTTTGGGTCTTCCTTAATAATTTTTTTCATAACTAGGACGTTTTCTTCTGTAACTGAAGTCGCGGGCCGGCCACTTCTTTCATCATCATTTAAGGAGAAAATCCCTCGTTAAAATTGAGCAAACCATCTGAAAACTGTTGCACGCGATAGTGCATAGTCCCCAAACGGCGAAATTAATCGCTCTTTGCACACACATTCATTTATATTCATAAATTTATAATCGTACAAAATCATCGCACTAAAATGTTCTCGCTTAAAATCCATAGTTGACGATGAAAGCCCGCGGAATTGAAACAAAAATCAAACGTCATTTTTTTATTTTTAAATATTTGATCAAATGGTTTTCTATGTTCGAATTACAAATAATTTATCTTTAAAAAAGGTTCAATCTAGTTGCGTTCTTTTTATAAATTTTGAGTATCTCAAAACTTTCGTAGTGACCTTACGTATTACACATTTATGAATTTCTTAAGCTATTACTTTAAAAAACATCAATTTAACAATTCGGCTGATTACGAATGTAGATATTCATTCAAAGAATAGTAAGTAGCATTCGGAAGTTAAATGAGACTAAGTTTTTGAGAAAATTGTTATGAAAATAAACTCACAAAAGGGCAGCAGGTAACTGAATAACTTACATTACACAAAGGAAGCGTGGAAAGCAAAAGTGTTTACAAAGCTATTTCCACAACTGTTTCATAATGCACATCAGCCTGCAATAGTGATGCGACTGACGCAGGGCCGACATCGATAAACTTTACAACCAAGGGGCGCGCGGAAAGGTATATTTTTAAATGTTTTATTGGTTATCGACTTTATATCATAGAGATATAGTTTTAAACTATGGTAACCAATATATTGACAGAGTCCTTTGAAACATTAAAACTAACAATTCATCATCTCAAATAAGTCCTTTCCAGACCGAAATGCCATTAAGTAATGTTGTCTCTGCCTACCTCTCTGAGGAAACGGGCGTAATGAAGCCAGCGGCTGCCGTTTTCGAAAGAAGGGAGTTGTTAAAACCGATCAACCCGCATTGGGCCAGCGTGGTGGGTTATGGGGCGTTATGGCCCGACCTCTTCATGTGTCTGCGGTACGTTTATAAGCTGTTAATGATGATCTTACTTTGATTTAAAAGCTTCTAATTATTAATAACTTCACATAAGATAAAGGAAAACTGATTAAAACATGTTGGATTTAATTATTATCATTGTAATTTTTTTGCTTCATTATTTCATTTGAAGGACAAACTCATTATACACATTTTTACCTTGTAGAACAATATGTATAAAGGATATTAATTATGCCTACAAAAAAAAAGGTCGTTTTGTAGGACTACGTAGACGAGAAGGGACAGTTCATCATGAGCCAATAAACACCCTATTGCTTTGCTTGTCATTTCAGAGCCCACATCCCCACATTAACTACTTTACGACTGCAGTACGCCAGATTTGGACAGAACCCACCATCTCGCCCAATGCTGGTTACAGGATTATGGTTAAGATAAGGCATGGTGCTCAATGATCTTTGGGTCAAAGCCACTACCGTTTGGGTCCCTATCCCTACGCGGCACGGCAGCAGACCGAGGATAGGATGATGGCGGGACGAGCTGAACGTACATCAGTCGCACTACTCACACTGTAGCGGCGGACAGAAAAAGTGGAAAGAAGATGGAGGGCCTTTGCTTTGCTGTGGGATAGAATAGGCTGAGAATAATATTGTGTAAATAAATATATGGAATGTAGGAGAGTATAGCCTATGATGACGCTACGAGCATAAGAAATAATTTTACCAAGTAAAAAAAAGTATGTGACATTGTAAAGCGTGATATGAGCTTGTCCTCGACCCAACTGTTACGTCAGTCAGTACGATTAAAGTGTAATTTATTAAGATAAGTCGCTGTTGTTATCGCAAGGATTTAAATATTAGCAGGTGATAAAAATCAGTTGTTACAATTTGTAGTAACACCCAATCAACTAATAACATGTAGGTATCTCTATTTATTAACGCGTCATACATGTGGTATCATGATTTGTATCCTTGTATGTTGTTAAGGCTGATTAAGTATGAATATTTTTAGATAAGCGGATAATAACCGATTTATTAAAATGTATAATATATTCATATATATCTATACTAGCGGCCGCTCGCGGTTTCACCCGCGTGGTTCCCGTTCCCGTGGGAATATCGGGATAAAAAGTATCCTATGTGTTAATCCAGGTTATAAACTATCTGTATGCCTAATTTCATCCAAATCCATTCAGTAGTTTTTACGTGAAAGAGTAACAAACATCCATCCATACTTACAAACTTTCGCGTTTATAATATGAGTAGGATAAAATTGGATGGTGTGTTTCGGTCAAACATCCCCCAGTGTCTTAAGACCAAGACATTTAATGTGTTTTGCCCATTCTTACTTATGGAGCCGAAACATAGCCCCTCACAAATGAACACATGTACGCAATAAGGGTTGCTTATAGATCCATGGAGCGGGCCATGCTAGGCATCCACCTCGTAGACCGTGTACCAAACATCGAGATTCGACGCCGCACGAATATCTAGGATGTAGGTATACGAATTATTAGGCTTAAAGTGGAGATGGGCGGGACACTTGGCACGGCGGGAAGATTACAGATTGACCAAGACAGTCACCGAATGGTCGCCAAGAGGAATGCGACGGCCTCGGGGCAGACCACCTGCTCGTTGGTCGGACGATATTG